>VZQC01004746.1:951701-1216046 GCA_009823505.1 Rhizomys pruinosus | reverse complement strand
TTTTTTGGTCTTTTTGAGACAGGGTCTCCCTTTAGTCTCAGCTGGCCTGGAGCTCTCTATGTAGACCAGGCTGGCCTTAACTCACAGAGATCTGCCTGCCTCTGCCTCTCAAGTGCTAGGATTAAAGGCATGTGCCACCATGCCCAGTCAAGGGGCCTCTTTTTTTTAATTTTTTAAATTTTTTTTAAATTTCTGTATGTGTATGAATGTACTGCCTGCATGCAGGTCTGTGCACCCGTGTCGTGCAATGCTGTGGAGGTCAGAAGAGGGTGTCGGATTCCCCTGGAACTGGAGTTCTCCTGGAATTGGAGTTTCAGACGGTTCTCAGCCGCCATGTGGGTCCTCTGCAAGAGCAGTCAGCGCTCTTAACCGCTAGGCCATCTCTCTAGCCCCAAGGGGCCTCTTTTATGGTGCTCTGAGCTCTTTAGCAAATCAAGACAGGTCTATTTTGAGCATTGAATCAAAATCTTGCTGACATGGAGATTTCTATTTGCAAGCCCTTGGATTAGAGAGGTTGAGATAATTTACAAACAAGTGGTTAACAAGTGGCACATGCCTTTAATCCCAGTACTCAGGAGGCAGAGGCAGGTGGATCTCTGTGAGTTCAAGGCCAGCCTGGTCTATATAGCAAGTTCTAGGCCAGCTGGGGCTACAGGGAGACCTGTCTCAAAAAGACAAAAAGAACAAACAAACTGGTTAATCTTTTCTGGAGTCCTGACTCACTTCTCCCCTTCCACCAAGGAAAAGGCTTGCCTATCCATTAATCAGTCCAAAGCAATAGAAGTGATCTTTCTGGTCTTAGGATCTAAGTGAAATTATTCAGATCAATCTGCAGACTTACTTGAAAGGTTAAGTAGCTATACAAACAAAGTTCTTTTACCTATAGGGCCTTGAGGCAGACAGACCCTACCTGGAGACCCAGGTGGCCATGTTTGTTCATCTCCAACCAAGGCTGTCATGGAATTCAGTACTTCGCAGGTGGGGGAAGAACTCATACCCAACTAGGTGTTTTCTCGGGAGGACTAGAACACAGCACCTCACTCCACTGCTCAGAGCTCTTTCCAATGACTGCAGCTAAACTGGAAAAGAGACTGGGAAAAGCAGTTTAGTTGTGTGCCTAGGAAGAAGAAATGGCAGTGACCGGTTAGCCATCTCTACAGGTGCCTACCATCTGTAGAACCTTCGCTGATAGAGGATTGGGAAGAGGCAATAGGGAATTAGATGGATTGAAAAGACAAGGGCTTGAATAGCATCTTCCCAATTAGCTTTAGTGGCACCTACTTCTTTGCCTCAGTGCAAGGATATCCTAAGTGGAAAGACATAGTAGGAGCGAACAGGTGAGATTCACAGTAGAGCCTCCTGAATTGGGAAGATGGTGCTCTGGAGGCCTAGCAAATGCTCTGAAAGGGTGAAGGCCTGACTACTGAGGGTAAGCCTGGGCTCAGGTGCGGCAAGTTCAGGGAAGTGTGGATCCAGCTCAGGTCACCAAGGTAGAAGAGAAGTCAGAGGCCCAGGACTCATACTCCACATTGCAATGCTCACGGATAGCTTTCCTGTGGCCCACCTATGTAGGAAGGGCTTGGAGTTAAGGCCTAAGAGGAGGGGGCCTGAAGAAAGGAGGAAGGCTTTACAGGAGAACAGGGAAAGAGGCAGCAAAGCCCATTCTGCACACGATGTAACAGACAAAAGTTGATTTTAGTGTTTGTTGTTTGGAGTATTGCAGACCTACTCAACAGCACTTTCTGCTGTGATAGAAATGCTCTCTATTTGTACTACCCTATATGGAAACCACCACTCACATGTGGCTCTGGAGCACCTCCGGTGTGGGTAGCATGACTCAGGAACTCAGTCTAAGCTATATTCTGTTTTAATTAGTGTAAAGCTAGGTTCTGACCTGTGGCTGGTGAATGCTGGGCTGGCTAACACAGGCACTCTTCCAGCCCTAGGGAAGGAGGGTAGGACCATGAGCCGTTCACTGTTCCTGGTTTTCAGCTCTCCCAGCTCCACCCTACAGGAGACCCTGGGAAGGTGAAAGTCTGGTTCCACCCTCAGGTTTGGGCATGCTTTGATCTCTGGAATTCTTATGTGTTCCTGAGGATGTCTAAGGCAGATCAGTATGGTGGAGAGGAAAGAATTTGTGTAGAACGCTGGGCAGCCAGGAAAGCTTACTGAGTCTTCATGGGTCTAGTTCTAAAGCTCTGAAGGGGGCTTGGACCTCACATTCTCTGCCCTTGGCTTCAAGGCATTGGGCTTTGATCACAGCCCCATTGCTAGAAGCAATGTCTGAGCCATTGAGGCCTGGCTGATGTGATAGCACTCTCAAAGATGCTCAGGGAAGAGGTCACAGCTCAAGGACAGGAAACGTAATTGCATCTGCCACTCTCCTGTTCCATGCCTAGCTTGTCTAATGCAACTTGCCTGCTTCATGCCTAAACTTCTCTAAATGCAAACACTTTGATGTCTGTTCCCCTCGTACCCCTTGCCCAGCATCACTGTACATCTAGAATATCTATTTAGATGTGCTGACCCAGTTCTCTCCGAAGCTAACAGGAGAAATGATCAATAGACATGAGTATCCATTTTGTTTGATCCAGGCTGTCTTGCCAGTGCTCCAGAGCCAATACCCAAGTCCCTGGAGTTTGCTCCTTCTTCCAGACTCCCCCTTGCCCACCTGTTACTCTGGATGCCAAACTGGAGGGGCAGAGCCACCCTGACTCCTTTCCTTCTCTCTCCTTCTCTATCCCCTTCGAGTCTGGGGAAAGCTGACTTTCATTCTCTGTCCAGGAGATAGAGTTGGCTAGGGAGAGGGCTTCCAGGGGTGAGAATATGCACTGTGGCTGTAGCCTGCGGACCTGTGTGCAAGCTCAGGCTTTCCTCCTTGTTCAAAGGCTGCTCCACTTTCTTTAATGTCTAAACTGAAGACTTCCTCAAGCCCTAGTCAAAACTTTTCTGAAGTTCCTTACCTCTGGTCTCAGCATGTCTCCCAGGCCTCCTCAGCACAGGCATCAAAGAACGCCTTCTGAGGCACAGAGCTAATGGACTCCCATCTGTGTGACATCCTTCCATGGGCCTCAGTGGTTCCCCAGAGACAAGGTGCCTTAACACAACCGAGAAGGCCTGTCTCCATTCCTCTCCTCTAACGGGGCTAGGGTGAGCACTCTCCCCTTCTGTTCGCTCAGGAGACTTGATAGTCCTTTGGAGGCCTCGTCCTCCAGGCAGAGCCAGCTCACGTACAGCTCCTATGAATATGTTCCAAGTCTGTTCTGCTCAAGAATTCCCTTATTCTGCATCACCTCTCCCATCTACTCGGGTAACACCTCTGTGGAATATTCCTTCTCTCCCCTTTGCCAGGCAGAAGAGTTGACAGTTCCCTTTCTGTTCTAATAAAGCACCCACATGAGGCTTTCTAACTTGGCTTTCCTCTTCTGTGCTTGCACTTACCTCCTGGTGCCCAGAACCCTGTTGGGTTCATTTAGACTAGCTGGCGGGATGGAAGGAAGTCCACCCTGACCACCAACTTGGGAGGCATGTTCCCACCTTGGACCTAGGAGAGAATGAATTCAGGACCCACAGTGGGTAGATTATCAAGTGCTCTTTACTTGTCTGCTGCTAAAAGCTGCTGTTTCCTACATTTGGCCTCTACCAAGAGGCAAAGACCCAGGTTCCTTCACAGAACCTGTGCGGCATACCTAGTGATTGGATGGTAAGTCCCCCACGCTCAGCTCACAGGATGAAGCTGAGCTCACACTGTGGTTTGTTACTGTTTTACTCTTTGCTGGTTTCTGGCCTGCAGGGAATCTTGGAGGCAATTCATGGAAGCTGCTTTTCCACACCCACCATGCCCTTTCTGAATCTGAAGTCATAGACTCCAGAAGTGGGGCCAGTGTGTATTCTCCCCCATCTCTGGACTGCTCTCTTGGGACCCACCTCCCACCCCCACACCCATGCCCTTGAGCAGCTGAGACATCTTAATGGCAGATGCTCCTTCTGTGCAGGGCGTTGACTGTGGCTGCTCCTCCACCGCTCTGCGGCTCTGAGCCCGGGCCCTGCCAAGCCTCCTCCTCCACACCTGATGGTGTACCTGGCTGTGTTCTCAGCTCCTCTCAGGAGTGGTTTCTGTGGTTCCAAGCTGGGCTATCTTCCCCCTTCTCCTTTGGAAGAACATCCAGGAGGGTCTGGGCAATCACCAACTCACTACCCAGCTCCTTTTCTATCCCCTCAGTCCCTCCCTACGGTACTTCCAAGAGCCCTTATTGGTGCCCTCTGCACACTGTCCTTCAGCCCTAAACCACACCCAGCCTCCTCGTGTGGGTGTGTTTTGCCCCCCCCCCGTCAATTGCGGTGCATTCCTTAAGAGCAAGCTTGGACCAAGTACAGCTCCATGCCTCCCACATTCTCCACGTTCTCCCACAAGCCCTTGCCCAAGGTAAGCTTTAATGCCTCCTTATTGATCACTCAGAAGTGGAGGCTCATTAAAGGGTCTCTGAAGCTTGGGTTCCATTAGGCAGGAGAGCTTGGGTTCTCTTTCATTAGAACACTTCCCATTGCGTATTCTATGCAGGATATGAGAATGTGTGTAGGATAGAGGCCCATGATCAACTGAAGCTCACATATTAGAGCCCTAATATGTTCATGTGTGCTGTGACCTTCTAAGAAGAGCCCAAGACCCCTGTGGGTCAGGGACAGCAGATGCAGGATTCTAAGACAAGTACTCAGGGTGGTAGGAAATGCTTGCTGAGCTCAGGTAAAGAAGAGACAAGAGGCTAGGGCAAAGACTAAGTTGTGATCACCAAGTGATGCCAACTTCACCAAGGTACAGTGGACTAGAGTCTCACTCAGCTAACCCTCATTTGAAGAAGGGAGTTAATCCTTGGCTTGAGTCTTCTCCCTTCCATGTTTTATTTCCTCCCAATGAGTTCAGGAGGATGGGCTATCCAATTAGTCTCAACCAATGAAGCTTCACCTAAACCACCACATACCTGGCCCCAGCCGGCCACATCCCATACTTACAATATCTAACTCAGCTGCAGACATTTCCCAAGCCAGTACTTAGAAGCCACATTGGGGGTTTTCTGAAGCAGGCTTGGCCACAGCCAATCAGGTTTGTTCAATGAACTCTTTTTTTTTTTTTTTTTTGCTATTGTTTTAAAAATACCCCATGAACTAGATGTTCCAAGGACACACCTTCGTAAATGTGTCTTTGGGTTCTTACCTGTCTCTCCCATCAGAAAAGGAACATTATACATCTCCACTTGTGTCTTGTGATCCTTCTGTTTATTTTTTATTTTTAATATTTACAAAAAGATGGTGAGATGGTTCACTGGATAAAGCACTTGGTGTGTAATTGACCTGTGTAAGAGGACCTCAGTTCAACTCCCTGGAACCCATGTAAAGCCAAACTTGGTAGTGCATATCTGTAATTCGTGTTCCTACAGTGAGATGGAAGACAGAGATAGGAGAATCCCTGGACTCCAGGGATAGCTGGCCTGGTGTTCATAGTGGTGAACAAGCAGACCTCATCTTAAATAAGGTGGAAGGCAAGGACTAACACTGGAGGTTAAACTCTGACCTCCCATCACATGCCAGCACCCATACAATTACATGTACACATAAGCATACAAACACGCACATTTTTTTAATGTGTATGAGTGTACTGTCTGCATGTAGGTAGATGCACCCATGTCATGCAATACTGCGGAGGTCAGAAAAGGGTGTCATATTCCCCTGGAACCGGAGTTAAAGATGGTTCTTAGCTACCATGTCGGTGCTGAGAATCGAACCCAGGTCCTCTGCAAGAGCAGTCAGTGCTCTTAACTGCTGAGCCATCTCTCCAGCCTTAACACACACATTTTTAAGTAGGTATTTTTAAAAATATTTATTATTTTTATTTTATGTGTATGACTGTATTGCCTGCATGTATATAAGTGCACGCATGTCATCCAATGCCTGGGGAGGTCAGAAGAGGGTGTCAGATTCCCCTGGAACTCAAGTTATGGACAGTTGTTATCCACCATGTGGGTGCTGGGAATTGAATCTGGGTCCTCTGCAAGAGTAACCAGTGCTCTTAACAGCTGAGCCATCTCTTCTATCACCTTAGTAGGTATTTATTTACTGATTCATTTATTTATAGACATTCTAGTTCTTTTTTTTTTTGTCTTTTTGAGACAGAGTCTCCTTGTAGTGCCAGCTGGCCTGGAACTCACTACGTAGACCAGACTGGCCTTGAGCTCCCAGAGATCTGCCTGCCTCTGCCTCCCAAGTGCTGAGATTAAAGACATGCACCACCATGCCCAGCAACAGTCTAGTTATTTTAACCCAGATTGGCCTGGAACTCACTATGTAACCCAGATTAGCCTTGACCTTCTGTTTATAAGGCGCCCCTGGGCATCTGTTTTATCCTGAGTATCTCTAATCTTCCCTGAATATCCTCACTGTACAGATGAGAGAAGGTGGAGCAGCCCCTGGAGTAGAGTCGTGTGACACAACATTTGGGGTTCTGCTCTGCCAATTACTTTGTGTGGGTATCTATCTCTGAAATGAGAATGTCTGTCTCACAAGGATGCCAAGGGGAGGAAATAGAGCTGCATGGTAGAGAAACTGTGTGAAGTCCATCATTCCCATTCATATTTACTGAACCTCTGCTATACGGCTTTCCATAAAGAAAAGCTACTATTTGCTGGGAGGCTAGAAGGGACCAGAGTTAGTGGTTGGCACTTTCTAAATGTCATTTAATATAATCCTCATTTTAATGTAAACCTGGTGGCATTAGACAATATAATGCCATTTTACAGATGAAGAAATGGAGGTTCAGAGGTTTGGAGAGTCTGCCCAACAACACATATATATATTGTGTCAGAAAACTTGAACTCAACATTCCATATTTTTTTAAACATTAGGAGCAAATATATCAATCCTAAGAAAAAATGAAAATTAAAGCATACCTCATATCCAGAAGCCAACAGCAAAACATGAGAGTATAAGTCTGTAATCCCAGCACTCAGAAGGTTGAGGCAAGGAGGGTCAGGAAGTCAGTCAACCTTGGCAACATGGCAAGTTCCAAGCCAGCCTGGGCTACCCATGACCCTGTACCCTGCCACCCAAAAGCAAACAAATGAAAAACATAAGTACTGGTTTCAGGTTACATTCTTCTGTATAATCAAGATTAACCATATTAATGTTAATCTTTTTTTAACTTTTTTTATTTTTTATTTATTTCTATATGTGTATGAATGTACTGTCTGCATGTACGTCTGTGCACCCGTGTTGTGCAATGCCGTGGACGACAGAAGAAGGTGTTAGATTCTCCTGGAACTGGAGTTCTCCTGGACTTGGAGTTTCAGATGGTTCTCATCCGCCATGTGGGTGCTGGGGATCGAACCTGGGTCCTCTGTAAGAGCGATTGGCGCTCTTAACCACTAGGCCATCTCTCCAGCCCTTAATGTTAATCTTTAAAATTAGACACAGTACCTTGGTTTTACAAGAACCGTCCAAAACTTAGTGCTACAAGTTACTGGTATAGCTAGTCTCTTTTTTGTCCATTTCTCATTTTCCTTCTCCAGTGCACAGGGGAAATTGCCACCTATTTCCCAAGGCTGTTACAAGAAGAAAATTGACCTAGAATATGCGAAAGCAGTTACAACAGTGTCTGGCTCTTGGCAGACACTCAATAGTGTAGCTGAATGAGATTCTTTGTAGCTTATAATCTAACAATGACACTCAGGAACATGCTTCAGATGCACTGCTTTTTAACAGCTGAGCATAACACTGGTAAGAACAGTAGTGCTCATTTTTCATAATTGGATTTTAATGATCAGGTGGTAAGACATGAGGGCAGGACAGGAGCATGTGTGACAACCTATGGGTTAAGAGCCCAGACTTCAAGCCATACAGCCTGGTTCATAGCCAAGGCCTAGATCCTTGGCTGAGGGCCCTTGGGAAAGTGGCTCAGCCTCTCTAGGCCCATCTGCTAGTCTGTAATATGATGGAGTAGTTGTAAAGATTGTAAGAGTTCATGTGTGCAATGTGACATGAATATGGTAAGTGTTGTGTAAGGACATCAGCCCCCACTGGCTGTCTCCCCTCTTCAGAACCCTTAGAGTACGCATTAATCCCACAGAGAAGTTTGCATAACTTTCCATGTTTTGATATATTTTCAATTTGTTTGTTTATTTATTATTATGTGTATGAGTGTATTGCCTGCATGAATGTAAGTGCACTCTTGTGTCATGCCTGTTAGCCACCGTGTGGATGCTAGGATCTGAAACCAGGTTTTCTGTAAGACCAGCCAGTGCTCGATATATTTTTGCATACAGAATTTTTCTCCTTCTACCAGATCTAAGCAATGAGAGGACATGATGCTGTCTGATTCAGCCTGCACAGAGCTCACACTGGAGTGAGCTCTCCATCCTGGGAGATTTGTGAAGAAACCAAAGCACTAGAGTTCATCTCCAGGATCCAGTTCCAAAGGACTCCCAAGGTTGTATGCCACTCCACCATTCAGCCCCATGGTAGGGGCCCTTTACCCTATTGGGTCCTCTTGTCTTGGCTATGGAGATTCCCAGGAAGAATACCTGTGCTCTGAAGGGCAACTGAGACTGTGGGAGTCCAGCTGTCACTACCCAAGCACTTTAGCCAGTCTACTTACATTTGAGACCACAGACCTGGCTGTGTAGGCTGGCAGATTAAAGGCTTAGAAGTTGGGCTGGAGAGATGGCCTAGCGGTTAAGAGTGCTGACTGCTCTTGCAGAGGACCCAGGTTCGATCCCCAGCACCCACATGGCAGCTGAGAGCTGTCTTTAACTCCAGTTCCAGGGGAATCCGATTCCCTCTTCTGACCTCTGCGGCATTGCACGACATGGATGCACAGGCCTGCATGCAGACAGCATGTTCATACACATAAATAAAAAAATAAAGGCTCAGAAGTACTTGGCATTGTGCTGTGAGGAAAATCCCCCTGTTACTGAGAGTCTGCCATTTCTCTATAGGCACCCACTGAGCTATCTCTCAGGAAGGAAGCATACAACACCATCAGCTGTAAGGCTTTCTGCAGCTCAAGGTAGGCAGAGCGACTATGGCCTGGGATACTTATAGGAAAAAAGGAGGTGAACTCTAGAGCCTGGGTGGGGGCAATGCCCACTGTCCTGTCCAGGACCCTGACAGTCCAGGTCTGGCTCATAGAGTGTAGAGGGAAAGACCCCCAGAGATCTTCAGTGCTCCCAGGAAAGTGATCTCCAACAGCCACTCTATTCTGAGTTCAGCCTCCACCCACATTCTTATTCTCTCTCCAGCCCTCTCCACTGACATTCAACATGTGGTCCAACCTTCCCGGAGGCCCCCTGGCATGGATACCCAAGCTCAGGTTTTGGGAACAATCAGACCTGATTTCAAATGTGGACTCTGCCAATTACTGTCTGTGTGGTGCTGGCCACCTTCCCTGTCCTCTTTAGACTTCAGCCCCCAGTATGACTAATGTCACTATTCTAATTTGGCTAATTTCACTATTTTGCTGAAATTGATGTGAGCACACAGTAAATGTTCAGTAATTTCTTACTGGGGAGGACACGGTGTCAGGTCTGATCATACCATGTACTTCCCCTTCCCCTGTTTTTAGCCAAAGTTTCAACAAAGGCATGAGGCTTCTCAGGGTGGATGTGAGAAGGATGGAGAATAGTCTTTTCTTCTGTCTGGGTGGCTGGTAAAGGGGAGTCACAGGTCACATGTTTAGCTGCACCCCATGCTCCCAGCCAAGCATGCAGTCACCCTTACCCTTGAACTCAACCCATCTTTGTGAGCCGTCTCTCATTTCCCTTCATGCCTTTCTCCAGTAGACTGTGGGCTCCATGTGGAGGCTTGAATGCCTGACTTGGGAAAGGGACATAAGAAACACTACAAAGCTCATAACTGAACAATCAGCAATACCAAATTCTATGCCTGGAATGTTTGTTCCCATCACTTCATTCCATTATCACAACCCCAAGAGAGAACAATCTAAGATCACATGCTCAGTAAGGGATATGAGAGTTGAAGTTAGTCTGACTCTAGGCACCATCTACCATGAGTCTAACATTTTGCTATGTGCTGTCCCTTAACCCATCCTAATGCTCACTATGCAATGAGCTAGGTATTCCCCTTTCTACCATTGAGAAAACAGAGTTAGAGAGAAGAGTCACTTCCTGAGGTCGGTTGGTAGCACTGGAGCCAGGGATCTGAAACCCATATATTTCCTCCATTCCACTCTGTCCCAGCATCCCCAGTTCAGCAGAGCTTAAAAGGAGGTGCTGAAGGGAAGGCAAACCAACCTTCATAAACACCTGGTGTGTGGATGGCACTTTACCATAGGGCATCTTGTTTAATCCTCATAACCACTCCACTGAGTATAGTGAGCTACAGGAAAAAGAAACCAGACTAAAAAGATTAAAATGACTTGCTCAAGATCACATGACTGGTAGGCAGTAAACAGGATTTGCATCAGCTGCTGGCTCTTCAGAACTCTCTTCCTATTGGTACGCACTATCTACAAAACTGCATCTTCTGGCTTTGCTCTGAGCACAAGATCTATCTTTGAGCTCAATATCCATTTTCTTCCCAGCCCATGCTGCAGGAGACTGGTCCCCGTGAGGGCATCTCAGGACATTCTTGTCCTCTACTCTCCAGTTTGGACTAGAAGAACAGGAAGCTTCCACAGGATATCAGAGGCCAGAGGCTGTACTCAGGAAGGCGGGGGACTTGCTCCTCTTTCCTTCTCTGCTTTGATTCTGTGATTATAGCTCCTTCTAAGCAGTCCCTTTTATGGCTCCTACACTTACTGAGTCCCAACAACACCATTTCTTCCACACTACAGGGTGGCAATGGCTTCCTGCTGTCCTAACTCCCTAGTGGTCTCAATAGTCCTTGTTGATTCCCTTAACCTTTACATTCTGCAAGTGGTTCCTTCATCCAGTTGCCTTTATGTACCCAAGTGAGCATCCATGCCTTTATGTACCCAAGTGAGCATCCATGCCTTTATGTACCCAAGTGAGCATCCATGCCTTTATGTACCGAAGTGAGCACCCATGGAGTCTGGATCTGACCACTGCTCTGCACAGTCCTCTGAGGTACCCTTCTTACAGCTACACGGAAGGAAGGCTAATGGCTTCCTTGCTGGTCAGACAACTCTAGCTCCTTCCAAGCTAATTAGTGGACAGGGCAGTGGCCAGAGACAGAGGCTGGCTCTTGATGCTGTCTCTGCCTTTGTCCACCTGGAATTGAGATGTGGTCCAGCTCAGCCTCTGTAGGGCCTGTGTTGCATAGCTTCAATATGCACGTGGGCTTCTGTGAAGGGTTCTCTCTGCTCTCTCATAGCTCTGCACCAAGGCCTTAAGCTGGCAGCCAGCAAGGGCAAGGGACTTCCTGCCTCTACGCAGCATGACAATTGTGCGAGGACTTGACCTCCTCATCTAAAGGACTTGAGTTCCTGCATCATTTTTAAGCATTTATTTTATGTGTGTGTGTGCTTATGTTTATGCGTGGGGGCATGAGCGTTATCACATGCATGTGGAGGTCAGAGGAGAGTTTTCGGAGCTGGTTCTCTCTGACCACTGTATCGGTTCTTGGGGTGGAGCTCCGGTTGTCAGGCTTGGTGGCAAGCTCCTTTACCTGCTGAGCCATATCAATGGCCTAAACTCCTTAAGGTAGTTATTGTTTCTTAGCTTTTCTCTGAAGTATTTCTTCCACAGTTTGATAAACATTTCATCAGTGATAACTCAATATATCCCCACCCCCAATGCCACCCCAGACAGCTTACAACCTGGAAACTGTCACCACTCTGACATATCTGCCACTTTGCCTACCCAGGTTTTCATCCTTTCACCCGCCTCTAGCTTTTCTCACCCGAGAGCTGGCTAGAAGCTCCTGTTCCCAGTTGCACATGGGAAACTTGGGGAAGGAAAAAAACCCAGGACTCCAGGCAAGGAGAGCTGCCCCCCCCCATCGGTATCCAAACCAGTAGAGGATGAATGTGTCTTCTTGAAGAGAAACACCTTCATTGATGGAATACATAATCTGTTCTAGAAAACATGGTCCTTGGAATAGCTCTTAGCTGATCTTCATACTGGGTATGAAATTTAAAGTGAGATGGTGAGGAGAGGGGGTAGAAAGGGTGAGGAAGTAAACCTAGCTTCCTCCTTGCCTGGGTCTCTCTCAGACACTCGCTGTGCCTTGAAGGTGGAGAAGAGAATGGAGAGCCAGCTCCCTAGCAGCTCAGCTAAGCTCCAGGGGAAAGTTGATAAGAAACAGCCAGTGCAGAGCCAGAGGGACTGGGAGAGATCAATCACTGGAGAAAGGCTCTTTAGCCTGCTGAGAGGTGCAGCAAGTGGCGTAAGAGCAGGGCCTAGGGAGAGCAACTACTGCAGAGGGCAAGTGGGGTGAAACAAATTTGGGGAGTAGAGGTGTAGGTTGAAAAGGAGGAGACACTGTTCCCCAACTCCCTTTGGGCTTTAGCTATTTAATTGAGTAGTTCCTGGCCCCAGGGCAACTGGGGAGAGTTTGTCTGGCTTGCACTAAAGATGGCATTTAATTGCCTTGACATTCTGCTTGGGGTTTTTCCTTCAGAATTTCCTCAAATGGCCCAGTTTTACCCTGCCATTTGAGTGTGTTTCATTTCTCTGCTACCTAGTTCCCAGAGATCCTCAGAGAAATAAGCCTTTTGGAAAAACACTAGAGCAGGGAGGTCTTCCTCTGAAAGCTCAGGCCAGGCTTGGGAAAATCCGCCCTCTTCAGTTTGAGATAGGAGCATCTCGCTCCCACAGCCCACTTACCCTCCTTCCCAGAATGCAAATGCTCAGGCAGTTTCTGAAATGCCACAAGAGGGAGAGAGCTGTAGTAATCCCCTGGAGGAACATTGGTTCCTTTTAGCCCTTGCATTTAAAGTGCAGGCTCCAAAGAGGGTAGACTGCTTTGCCAGTGAATTTGTATATTAGGCAGCTCTTCTGCTCTAAGCCGAGGACCCCTGCAAGGCCTGGAACAGCTCCATCTTGGAAATCTTCATTGCATACCTGCTGCTTCCTGTTTATAAACCTATCCTCCTTTCAGCTTTTTCTTAAATGTGTCGTTCTTCAAGACTGTCAGCCCTGAGCCAGTGGGGCTTCCTTCTGTCTTCTGTCTAGGGCTCCCTTCCACGTTTGACATTTTGGCCTCCCTTCAACAACCTCTTATGTTCTGGGCCAGGATTAGATTCTTATTTATTTATTTATTTATTTATTTATTTATTTATTTATCTTTTTGAGACAGGGTCTCCCTTGAGTCCTAGCTGGCCTGGAGCTCGCTATGTAGACCAGATTGGCCTTCGACTCACAGAGATCACTTGCCTCTGCCTCCCAAGTGCTGGGATTAAAGGCGAGTGCCACCATGCCCAGCTTAAAGATGGTTCTTAGCTACAATGTGGGTGCTAGGAATCGAACCCAGGTCTTCTGCAAGATCAGTCAGTGCTCTTAACCACTGAGCCATCTCTCCAGTTCCACAGGATTAGATTCTTTTTTTTTTTTAGAAGAAAATATTGGTAAGGATTAGATTCTTTTTTTTTATTAATTTTATTTATTTCTGTATGTGTATGAATGTACTGTCTGCATGCAAGTTTGTGCACCCGTGTCGTGCAATGCCACAGAGATCAGAAGAGGGTGTCAGATTCCCCTGGAACTGGAGTTCTCCTGGAATTGGAATTTCAGACGGTTCTCGGCCACCATGTGGGTGCTGGGGATTGAACCCGGGTCCTCTGTAAGAGCGGTCGGTGCTCTTAACCACTAGGCCATCTCTCCAGCCCAGGATTAGATTCTTAAGGCTCCCATTATGAGTATCAAAGCTGGGGTACTTAACACAATGGTAAATTTATTCTCTCATAGTTCTGGAAGCCAACAGTCCAAAATAAAGTGTTGGCAGGATCGCTCTCCATCTGAAGTCTTGAGAGGAAAGTCTTTCTTGCCTCTTCTAGGTGCTGTAGCTTCTGGTGTCCCAGGGCTTGTAGAGCTTAGTTCGAGGCCTTACTTCCATCTTCCTGTGGTGACCCTCTTCTCCATGTCTGTGTACCCCTTTCCATTTTTTACAATGACATACATCTTTGGATTTAGGACCCACTTGAGAAATCCAGTGTGATCTCTGATCTCACTTTTTTCTCCTTCCTTAGTTATATCTGCAAAGACCCTATTTCCAAATGAGGTTTCATTAGAAGGTTCTGGGCAGAAGAGCTAGGGAGAAAATTCAGAGGTTACAGAACTTGCCACACAAGAATAACAGCTGGAGTTCAGACCCCCTGCACCCATGTAAATGCCCAGTGAGTCCGATGAAGCAAGTTGCCTCCTGGCTAGATCAACTGAATGGGTGAGTTTTGGGTTCAGCCAGAGACCCTACCTCAATATATAAAGTGAAAGTGATCAAAGAAGACATGCAGCATCAACCTCTGATCTCCATACATGTATACACATATGCATTTGCACACACACCTATCCAACACACATGTGAAAACATACACATACACACACACACCACATATACACTAAAAATAAAAATAATTAAAATAGAAAGTTATGGGTGGACAAAAGGTTTAAATTTTTTATTTAATTTTTTTCCTTTTTAAGTTATTTTTATCTTAGCTGGGCATGATGGCGTATGCCTGTAATCCCAGCACTCGGGAGGCAGAGGCAGGAAGATCTCTGTGTGTTCAAGGCCAGCCTGGTCTACAGAGTGAGCTCTAGGCCAGCTAGGACTAAAGGGAGACCCTGTCTCAAAAAGACCAAAAATAATTATTTTTATCTTATATATGTGAGGGTTTTGCCTGCATGTATGTAAGTACACCCATGCCATGCAGTGCCTGCAGATGTCAGAAGAGGGCATCAGATCCCTTGGAACTGGAGCTACAGATGGTTGTTAGCCACCATGTGAGTGCTAGGAACTGAATCTGGGTCTTCTTCAAGAGAAGCCAGTGCTCTTAATTGCTGAGCCATCTCTCCAGCCCCATATTTCCTCCCTTTTACATAGTTGTTTATGGACAGTGGGCTGGAAGGATGTCAGAGTTAGTATTCAAAGACAACAGCACAAGGATGGTGACCATGACAGGAAAGAGCCAGAGCCCCACCCCACCCCCTGTGTGGGCAGAGGCCTAGAACATTGATGAGGCAGCCTTACAGCGCCTTAACTTAGTAGGCATGGTTAGAGACAAAGAGGGGCTCACTGGCTGCAGCCCCAGTTTGGCCACTTGGGCTGTATTTTCCTTGACAAGTGAAGTTGTTGTCTTAAAAGGGAGAGGAATTGGATGAGATCTCTTCTGAATCCCACCCACCTGCCCGGGCACCTGCCCAGGCACCTGCTTACACTTTCATGCTTGCCTTACCAGGGCTCACTTGATGTATTCCTCTTAGGCAGCCTTCAAGTTCTCTCCTTCCTGCCCCAGGCCTTTAGGACAGAGGCCTGCAGGTCTTGGCCATAGGAAAAAGTCAAGGCCCATGGCTTTAGCGGGGGACACTCATTGATTGCACTGAGTTTGATGGACACCTCTTTCTCACTCTGCCCTCCAGACAGGAGAGTGACCCCAGGGACAGCAGGAGACACTGTGAGACACAGCGCTGTGACAGTTGCCATGATAATCCCTTCATCTGAAAACTTCTGGGTACAAGCATGGCCTGGAGTGATCACGTTGGTCTTCAGTAGGGTACCTTCCAAGTGGATGTGGTAGTTGCTTAGAGCCTCATAGATAGCAGCTAGTGATTTCTCTTTTACATACTTACAGCACTTCAAGTTATTATGGTCCCCATGAGGGAAGATGTTGGGCTCCACAATGGGCACAATCCATTCTATTGGCAGATGCTGGCATAACGGTTAGAACATTGGCATTTTCCATGATTGCAAGGGCTGATGGGGTATGTTCTCCAATCTTCCTCACACTACGCCACTTGGCAAAGTCAGCTGAATCCTTTTTGTACTGGGCATAGCATTCAGATAGTTCATTCAGTTCTGGCCATTGGTTCCTGCCAGGGGCACTGTGCTCTTCTCTACCTAAATGCCCACAATACCACCCTTATATTTGATAACTTGGGGGAAGGAATATCCATCATCTACCTTTTGGTACAGAGTCCTCATGAAGGAAGACCACCTCCTGCCGATGCAGGGATTCACATGGTCAGCAGCAGTCTGCAGCAGCTACTGGTAGAAGTGTCAGTTCTCCTCTGTGTCCTCAGTGCCAGTGGACTGAAGCCTCTTGGAAATGCTGCCAGTGCCCTTGCCCAGAGCCACAATGCAATGAGCAATGTCAGACGGCTCCTTCTTCTGCTCCAGGGTTAATGTGGATATGGGTAGGGCGTGGTACCTATGGCAGCAAGTTCTTGACAGAGTAGGGGCTGGGTTTATGGGGTGTAGCAGTACTCAGCAGAACTTGGTTCTGCTGATTTATTTGTTTTTCTTTTATGTGTATGAGTGTTTTGCCTGCATGAGTGTAAGTGCACCATTTACCTGCAATGTCCGCTGAGGCCAGGAGAGAATGTTGGATTCCCTGAAACTGTAGTTACCAATGGTTGTTTGCTGCCATGTGGATTCTGAGAACTGAACCTCCATCCTCTGCAAGAGTAGCCAGTGCTCTTAACTGTAGAGCCATCTCTTCAGCCCCTGGCCATGAGTTTTACAGACTTCACAGTCCTTCTGTTGCGCTTCCCCTCCAAACCCCAAGCTTGGCTCATGACCGTAACTGAGCATCTCCCTCTTGACCTTGGTGCTGCTGCGCTCAGGGTTAGCTCCTCCTGCTTCTTGCTGTTCATAACGCTCCTCAGCCAAGAGGGTCACCTACCCTAGAGCATCCTCCCCCCTTCCTCAGAGACCAGCCTACAGAGATGACTGGTTAACTTCAATTGGAAACTCCCTCAAATCTCATCCTTAAGGTCCATACAAATATATCCGTACTTCCATCTTCCCCAAGTCTAAGTAGAATGAAAACCATGTTCATACTACTCTGATTCTTTCACTCATGTATTTCTCAAGTATTCCTTAAGTGCCTACTGAGTACATGATGCTTGAGTAACTCTCAACCCACTTATGTCCCCAACATAGGCTCCCATGTGATTCTTAGGGAAGGTTTCTTGTCTTTTTAGCATAATGGACCCATCAGCAATTTCTTGATGCCATAAAGTAAAATGAGGATAATAAAAGACATTTATTTATTTAAAATAGTTACCAATTTTTAAAACTTGTGACGTAATAATATGATATGTTTGTTGCTGTATGACAGAGTTTTACTATATATCCTAGGCTGGCTTTGAACAAGGACTGGCCCCAAACTTGCAATAATCTGTCTGCCTTAGTCTCTGGAGTGCTGGTATAGGACTATTCTATTAATAGTATAATCTAGCTTCATCCCTAATAATTACTGTTATTTTGAAATAATGGTGAATACATATGATATTTCAAGATGTCTGAAACAACTTCAGTGCATTATGAACCACCCATGATTTCCACTGGGTACAAAATCATAAGCATTGCTATATCCTAAATGGAAGGAAATGCTGTTTGGGGTTAGCAGTTAGTGATCATGGATCCGAGGTGAGAGTTCCTGTTCCAGGTGGGTGCTTTGCAAACACTCATGTGCATATGAACCATGCAGAAATGTGTTTAAAATGTCACCTAAGATGGTCCCGAGGCACTGCTGGGTTAACAAGCTCTGCCCGGGGCTGCTGCTTCCTAGTACACGGTGTTCTGAGATGGGTGCTGGATCACCACCTTTAGAACCATGATGGGGTCCGAGAGGTGAAATCCTGCTGCCATGGGCCTGAGGTTAGGAGAGAGAAATTCACAGTCTTCGTGGTTCCGACTATAGTGATGAGGCCACCCCAGCACATCTTCTGAAGAGGATGCAGCCAGCACTCAGACCTGGAATGCATTCTCTCAGCAAAGCTGCAGGGAATCCACAATCCTTTCACTGCTCCACTTGGCTCCAAAACATCAGACCTTCCCTTTTGCCTGGCAGAAGCCAAGCTGAGCCGGTTAGATAAGCCTCAAAATAAATGCCCAATGTGAAATGAGACTTCAAAACAAGACCGCAAGACACCCTGCCCTGTTGGAGACGGGCTTTAAACACAAGCTCTCATGCCCCCTCTTGGCCTAGACCTTTAAAAATAAGGCCCTATGAGAGAGATAGCAGTCATTACCAGAATATCCCCAAGACAGTATGCATCCCTGAGACAGATGCAGTGAGACTCTGGTCCTCTCATATTACTAGTGTTTTGGAAGTCTGGCTTTCTTTGCTTTCTTTTTTCCCCCAGTGCTGCCTATTGAACCCAGAGCCCCATACATTCTAGGCAAATGCTCTACCACTGACCTATATCCTGGAGGTCTAGAATTTTATTAAAGGAGAATCATCCCTGCCTCCTTTTCTGATTCTTGGTTGCTTTCAAGTAGTAGCTCCTGTCTTTGTACCCATATACTGCTCCATTCAGCTAAATGTTGGGACCTTGGCCTACAATCATATTTGAATACAGCACATTAAACTTAATAACCCTGCAAGAAAATCACACACAGTACCAGATTTGAATTTGCACTGGAAATATATACCTCCTTTTAGACCCAAAGCTTGGTTAGGGGTGTGATCTTTGTAGCCTCTTAGACCTTTATACCAAGCTTCATATTCTTAAAGCATCTGTTCAATTTCTCTCAGCCTCAGTGATTGGGGTAATAAAAGGAAACAGTCACTGGACATCACATATATTAAAATGATGCTGACAATGAGTATTCTTTCTGTCTGGTACACAGTAAGTTCACACCATTTTCTTCACTTCCCATCATAGAATAGTAATTTCAGCATTTAAGAAAATGGAATTGGAATGGAGATATAGCTAAGTGGTAGAATGCCCAACATGTGTGAGACTTCAAGTTCAATTCCCAGTACTAAAAAAAAAAGTACATGTCGTAATTTATACGAGAGCTTGGCACTGTGGTTTAGGCCTATAATCCCAACATTTGGAAGGCTGACACAGGATTACTGAAAGTTTAAAGTCAACCTGGACTATAAGATGAGATCCTGTCTCAACTACTGCCCCCCCTTCCAAAAGAAAATTACATCTACTGCTGTGAGTAGCATGCTTTATCTAAATAAATGAATTAGGCATATTCTCATGATTTTGAGAAAGCTGGGAAAGCATATCTTGAAATCTTTTTAAAGATTTAATTTTTAAAATTATATGTATGTGTGTGTGTGTCTGTGCATGTGTGTGTGTGTGTGTGTGTGTGTGTGTGTGTGTGTCTGTGTGTGGGTATATGCATGTGGGTGCAGGTGCAGGGAAACCAAAGGCATCAGATCACCCAGGAGTTGGAGTTCCAGGTGGTTTGAACAATCCAACATGGTGGCAATTGGACTCAGGTCCTCTGGAAGAGCGGCATGTTCTTTAACTGATGAGCCATCTCTCCAGCCTATCCCTTGAAGTCTTTGATCAAAGAATCACTGTAAAGAGGTCACACTCCATTTTGATACACAATTTGAGATATAACACTTGGCAGTCTCCCCTTGAGGCTCGTAGCCCTGGGAATAAGCAACCTATGACTCCTGAGGAAACTCAAAAATAATATAGCTGGTGGCTGAGCTATGTACATAAGAAACTCCAAACATTACTAGAACCTTCTGGTTAAGCCATTTTCAAGAAAGCAAAGCAGCTATGAATAGCAAACAAGGGCTACACTTAGCCATTTACAGAAAAGAGCCACCCTAAATAATGCTTTAGAAATGCATACTGAAGAGAATGGGGAATAACCGAGTCCAAAGTAAGTGCCAGGACTAAAGGCAGCTAGAGAGAGTTTCCAGATGATGACTAGTTCCTGACATGGCTGAAGGAAACACATGGTAGCTGAAAGTCTGTGGGCAGGGCTAGTCCAAGGATACGAGCAGTCAGTGGTTTCCAGTTCTACCTGAGACACCCAGGCTAATTCATCATTGTATTCTAGCCCATGTTCCTTCGTTCTAAATTCACTAAGCGGCTTCCTGGTTATTAGCTTTCCCCCCTTGGAAGAGATGGATACCTGGCAGTACCTTGGGTTCTCCAGTCTCTTAGAAGTTTATTAACTATAAGCCAATACCTCTTGAACCTGAACAAGCATACTTTTAAATCTAACATCTGCTATTTGTGTTTTGTTTGTTTGTTTTTTTGTTTTTGTTTGTTTTTTGTTTGTTTTTTGGTCTTTTCGAGACACAATCTCCCCGTAGCCCCAGCTGGCCTGGAACTCACTCTGTAGACCAGGCTGGCCTTGAACTCAAAAAG
This sequence comes from Rhizomys pruinosus, assembly GCA_009823505.1. Lineage (NCBI taxonomy): Eukaryota > Metazoa > Chordata > Mammalia > Rodentia > Spalacidae > Rhizomys > Rhizomys pruinosus. The sequence continues at coordinate 1,195,788 of VZQC01004746.1, read as the reverse complement.
ATCCGCCTGCCTCTGCCTCCTGAGTGCTAGGATTAAAGGTGTGCGCCACAGGCAGGGGCCATCTCCTGGTCCACAGCAACCCTGCTAAGGAGCTTCTCCTACCTCCAGCCCCCCCCCCCCATGTTAGAAATGAGATTCTCTATTCTTCAGCATCTGGCCACACTGCTGTCACTGCCTAGCAGAGCTCCAGAGCAAAGTGTGGTTTTCAGGGTATGTCAGTGGGAGCACAGCTTCCTGGGCACAGACCTGAGAGCTGAAGGAGGCTAATGGAAAGCACATGCTGTCAGAGCATCCACACACCCTAGTGGTAAAACAAGCAAAAGCTCTAATCTGCTTCCCACCACTCCCACCTTGAGTCTTGCTGCTCCCCGTAGTAAGAGAAGGAAACAATGAGATAATGAGCTAAGAGAATTTGGGAACACACAGGATCTGTAAACCCTGGAGGCTGGCCCTCCCCAAGGGAGGAGTCATCCCAGGCAGGGCAGGGTCCTCCAGATCCACCTGGGATGACATTTTCCTTTTATCTCTTTCTCCCCTCTGGGACTTGGGGAGTGATTGAGATAATTTACCATTTAACGTGGGCAGATGGCTTAATTAAGCTAAATCGAAAGGCATTCACAATGGCTCTGAGTGTGTGAATGACTTGGGATGGGAAGAGGTGGGAGCCAACTGCCAGATGTGTCTTCATCCTCTGCCCTGTCTCCCAGACTGGCCTAAAGGTTCCAGGGTGCAAGTGGGTCATCTGTCTGCTTGGGAATCCAGCCTTGGCCAGAGCAGCCTCATGTACTGGGAAATACCTCTGGTTTTGTGGTCACTCTCCAGATCTAGGACGGCAGCACCAATAAAATCAGTATTGCTGAATCTTCCTTGAGCTGGGTAAGTTCTGGAGGTTGAGTCACTCAGGAGACTGAGGCCCTCAGGGAGCACCTAAGTGGAAATACCAGAGCCAAAGATCCCAGATCTTCTCCCAAAGGGTGCAAGTAAGGAAACTGAGGCCTCGACAGAGGATATGACTGAGTCATCCAGATCAGCAGAGCCTGGCATCTGAGATTGGGAGCGGGGAGGAAGAGAGGCTGTATGTGTGTACATTAGAGAGAGAGAGGCTGTGTGTGTGTACGGTGATCACGTGTCTCTAATTCCTATCCCCTCCTCTGGTCTCCTGTCTTTCTCAGTTTATGGATTCCTGCCCAAAAGCTACATTCCCCCTCTCTCTGAAAGGGGACATGAGAGTCACCCCCCTCCAAAGGACAGTCCCACCCATTCTAAGCCCAGAGCTTCTGCTTCAGAAGCAGGCCTGGAGGCAGTGCTGTGTCCTTTCCAGACGGGAGTCCTGTTTCTGCAGATCATTAGCCCATCCTGTCTGCATTTGGCAAGCCTGGGGGCAGAAACCAACAGCAAACCACCCTCCTTTTACTTTCTCCCTTAAAACACCTTAAAATGATTGTTTTGGCCCCAGGCCAAGCAACTGATATTTTCCAAACCATAAGCAACATTTCTTGGCTCATTAGCTTCATTACTTTGCTGCTTCAGAAGCCCCCTCACCACCCCCACAGGAGCTCAAATCCAATGCCCCCAGCAGGGTCTGAGTGACTCCAGAAAGGGTGCTTAGAGCCTTGCCCTCAAAGAGGGATTGAAATGGACAAAACAGGGTGAAAATCACAGGCACCTCTGGGCAAGGAATGTGACACACAGCAACTCAGTCCAGTGGGTCCAGGAATTTCCACTAGAGCTGACAGGCCAATCGAATAGGAAGATGGTGAGGATATGGGGCAAAGATGGTGGATCAACGAATGAGAGAGTGATGGAGCCAAGGGATGATGAATCAGATAACCAGGAAACACTGGGGGAGTAGACCAGGGCTGGTGGGTGTGCTAGTCAGCTTCTCTAGAGACAGAACTAATAGGCTACATATCTGTGTCTTGAGAAGTCTCAAGATGAGCCACCTGTAAGCTTGAGACCCAAGATGTCTGTAGCATGACTCAGTCCAAATCCTCAAAAGCAAGGAAGTAGGTAACATGGTTCTCAGCCTGAGGCCAGAAGCCTGAGAACCTGGGGGACCACCAATGCAAGTTCTAGAGTCCAAAGTCTAAAGAGTCTGGAGTTCTGATGCCCAAGGGCAAGAGAAGAATGCTGTCCCAGCTCTAGGAGAGAAGGGGAAATAATTCACTTTTTTCTGCCTTTTTGTTCTTTGTTCTTTTTGTTCTGGCTGGGTCCCCTGAGGACTGGATGTGCCTGCCCACAGTAGGAATGTATAGACTCTATCCAGTAGGCTGACTCACAGGCCAAACTCCTATACACAGATACACCCAGAAAGCAAGCTTTACCAGCTATCTAGGTATTCCTTAATCTAATCAAGTTGACATCTCATATTAACTATCACAGCATGGCAATAACACAGGGGAGGGTGGGTAAAATTGCTATATAAGATACAGGACATCTGGGCATGGTGGCAACATGCTTTTAATCCCAGCATTCAGAAGGGAAGCAGAGGCCAATGGCTATCATGAGATCAAAGGTAGCCTGGTCTATGTAGCAAGTTCCAGGCCCCTACAAGGAGACCTATCTCAAAAAACATAAATAAATAAATAAATAAATAAATAAATAAATAAAGCCAACTAAACATGAATTCCAGACAAACAAATAACTCCTTAGTTTACATATGTCCCATGGAATAATGGGAAACATTATGCTAAGAAATTGTTTTTATTTGAATTTCAAAATTAACTACCCAGTCTATATTTTTATTTGCCAAGTCTGACAGCTGTAATATTGAAAAGAACCAAGAGAAGGGGGGAGGGGGCAATACACCAGAGAAGGTATATCGGTGGGGGTGGGGGTGGATCATATAGCAATAGATAGACTTATCACCTGCCCTGGATCTATAAGTTGGGCCCCTCACCTTGGGTGTTTGCAGAATAGGATGCTGGGGACCTATCCAGGCTAATTATGTGAAACTTGTTTCTGCTTTCCCTACAGTCTTAGGCCCACAGCTTTCCCCATCAGTGTTAGCTGCACTGGCGCTTCTCTCTTAAAGCTGAGAGGGAGATGGTGTATAGTCTTCCCTAGCCCTGTAGCCACCAATCACTCAGGCTCTTTCTATTAGAAGTGCTTCCGAGTACCAGTGTCAGAAGTGTACTAGCCTGGGAATGAATCTGAGCTTAGTAACCCACTGGCTGTGCATCTGGCCATATAACTAATTACTGTGTACCATGGTTTCTGGGACATGGGGGCAAAATGGAACCAACCCATCATGATCATCTAGTGGGTTAATATTTATAAAGCTGTTGGAATAAAGCACTCAATAAATGTTAGCTTAAAAAATTTCCAAAGGTCTTTAATCACCGCAGAGATCCAGAAAAGAATAATAAAAATTAATAAATGGGAGGAAGTGACACATGCACCAGATTGTTTCAAGGCTCTCACTCATAGCCACTACCCCCTTTTAGAAATAATGGAAACCATCAGTCTTACGTTCCCTTTTTATACCTGACTGGCACTCACTAAATCATCTGTCCTCCTTCAGATCCCTCTTTCACCAGCATGACTCTATCATATATCAGTCCAGATGGCAAATTATGAATTAGAGTCCACCTGTCCCCTGGAGCTGAGGAGGCACTGTGCCTGCCTCTCAGAAGAACATTGCTCACGTGGGTCTTCATTCAGTAAAAAAACCTGATATCCAACTTGTCCTGTGTGTACTGGGGATGGACTAGTGAATGAAACAGAACTTACCATTCTCCTTATAGAATTTGTGCTCTGCCTCAGGATCTCATCTTGTTGTCTCTTCTATCCCCTGCCATCTCCATTTGAATGGTTTAGAGACTGGGATAGCCCAGGAGGCAGAGATAGATGCAAGATGCCCTCCTGGCACCCAAAACTTGAGCCTTTCCAATAAAATCCAAGGTGGGGCTAAGGAGATGGCTTAGCAGGTAAAGTGCTTGCAACTGTCTGACAACTTGAGTTCAATCCCTGGGATCCACATGTTGGAAGGAGAGAACCAACTCCCCACAAGTTGACCCCTAACCTCCACATGCCTAGCACCATGTGTATGTGAGTGTACATGTGCATGCGCACACACATACTAAATTAAAATGCAATAAGAAAACAACTCAAGGGCTCCAATCAGACATGCTCACATGGTTTGTCCATAATACTCAAACAAAAGGTCAAATAGCCTCATACCTTGAAGAGAACTTATGGATCATCTACTCTAGGTCTCTTCAACCTTGGTATTTTTAGAAAAGTATTTTTTAATTGCATTTATTTACTTAGTGTGGGCAAAGGGAGGGTACATACCACAGAGCATGTGTAGGTTAAAGGACAGCTTTTGGGAGACAGTTCTCGCCTTCCACCATGTGGGAACCCAGGGATTGAATTGTAGTCATCAGGCTTATCAACAAGCACTTTTACCCACTGAGCCATCTCACCAGGCCTCAGCCTTGGTACTTTAAACCAAATACTATTTTGTGTTTGGAGTATATGAAGCCTGTGCCTCTCAGGGCTTATTTCTTTTCTTTTCTTTTCTTTTGGTCTTTTCGAGACAGGGTCTCCCTGTAGTCCCAGCTGGCCTGGAACTCACTCTGTAGACCAGGCTGGCCTTGAACTCACAGATATCCACCTGCCTCTGCCTCCCGAGTGCTAGGATTAAAGGTGTGCACCACCACACCCAGCCAGGGCTTATTTCTTTAGCAACATCCATAGATGGTAAGAGGGCTGCATTCTCTCACATTGTCACAACCAAAAACATCTCTAGATGCTGCCAAGTGACCTGTAGGGAGCAGATCATCCATGGTTAAAAACCATTGACTTAAATCTTCTCAGTCTAAGAGGAAAAGAATTGAGATTTGGAAAGTTTGGTTTGTTGCTTGGTGATCCTTCCTGGAGAGCTGTATAACTCTGCCTCCTCCACCAAAGATCGGGTCTTATAACCACGCCCCCAGTGTCATCAATACAGCTATGAAAGCTTCTGGAGTAAGCCTGTGTTTTATTCGAGGAAGCCTCTGGTGCTGTCCCCTCCCCTGAGGGTGCTAGGTCTGGGACCTTTCACCATGTTCTCTTCCCATTCAGACCTTCCTGGAATCAGTTTAGAACAAAATGTTCTTTGCATTAAAGGTTAAAACCTTGTCACTCTTGGTTCCTGAAGCAGTGCTACTGCTTGAATGTCACACTCTATAGATCTTTTCTCTTTACATTATTTAGAGGACAATTTGGAGGAATCAGTTCCTTCCTTTTACCATGTGAATATGTGAATCTTAGGGATAGAACTCAGATCATCAGGCTTGGCAGCAACCATCTTTACCTGCTGAACCATCTCACCAGCCCCAGGTCTTGGTTTTGAAAGGAACAAAGGACCTAGTTGTATCTGAAGGGTAAGAATTCCAAGGTTAGGAAGAGATGAGCTAGCTATCTTACTGTGTGTAAAAATGACAGATTAGGAAATGTTGTGGGCTGTCCATTTCACAGAAAAAAAAAAAACAACTTATTTTCTTTTTTTCCCCTCAAAGAAAAGAACATCCCACTGTTAATTTGTTAGAGTCTAGAGTTGCCCACAGGCATTAAAAGTGGCAGAGGGAATAGCATCCCATTCCTATTATCTCCCTAATGCAGGCATCAAGACCCGCTCAAGCTAGGCTAGTTCGCATTTCCAACTAAAAAGCAAGCAATTTCAAAGGCATTTTTGCTGGCCCTGGACCTTTTTGATGCTGCGAGTTCTTTCTTGGCTTCACTTAGAATATCACCCCTATCAAGTGAGCCTAAGTCCCTGTGATTACTGAAATGCCGAAAGGAGAAAGCTAAATTTAGATCATGGCGGGGTGTGGGGTGGCAGGTAGCAATGAAAACCAACGCTTTGGGGAAAAGGACCAGCATACAGGTCCCTGCAATTCAAGAAAACTTGAGTCTTTCGTTGAATAAGAAATGCGGGCTGTACTTGTAAATTCATATGCCCCAGGTCTCTGCACTGTGAAGAGCTTAGGGGAGAAATGGGCTGCTCTCAACTTTCTTTGTGTACCCCTCCCCTTGCAGATCCGTGCTTGTCAATCTTTAGTTTGCTTTGGGCATGACAACACGATGCACTGCTCTTGCATAAGATATTAAGCTGTGGGGCTGTTAGGACACTTGTTCCTATGATGTACTGAATACAAAGTAAGTGTCCTGCTTTGTCTGCTGCAGGTGATGCTCTTGCATTTAGATGTGACATAGGACTTGCTTGTACTGACGGGCCCCTTGAGAGATTGATGGCACATCAGAACTGTCATGAGAAATGGATCCCAAATAGCCTGGAATCAGTGAATTGGATGGCACTGAAGCAGAATAAGGGGAGCAAGAGATTGTGGGGTTTTTTCTTTTAATGGTGAGTACATTGTGCCACAGGGGCAGGGACTACCCATGCATGGCGATGGTCAGTGTCAGTTGTCAGCACAATGCCTGGAAGGCAGGCCTCTGAGCACACTGGGTTGTCTAGATTAGAACTAGCTCCTGAGAAGTCCGGGAGGGACTGTTTTATTATGTTCACTGGTTAGAAAGACCCATCTTCATTGTGAGAAGGACCGTTCTCTGTGCAGAGAATCCTGGACTGTTTAAAATGGCAAGGTCCAAAAAAATAAAACTGGCAAGGTCCATCTGAGCACTTGCATGCACACATTAATCCACTGTTCTCTGCTCTTAACTGTGGATGTGACTAGTCCTTCTCAATTTTGACTCCCTTGCTTTGATAGACAGAGCCATGAGCCAAATCCTTTCTCCCTTAAGTTGTTCCTTTCCCTTATAGCAAAGCTATACATACTGATGTTCAGTGGATGCTGTTTGCCAGGACACCATGAAAGCCATCCCATTTCTATAAAAGCATACTTTCCATTCCTAATGGCACCTAAGGAAGCACCCCGGGTTCCTAGGTTGGTCCCAAAGTATCTCATGTTCTCTGTATAACTGGTACAGACTCTGAAGTCTGAGTGACTTCCTCAGGGAACTCACAGCATCCAATAAGCTTTAGGATGACTGGTTTTGCTACTGACTTTGCTCAGACAAATTGCTCTATCAGGGCCAGAACACCTCCCTAAAAACACCACTCACCCATACCCAGCAGGTATTTGCTTTGAGTTCTTTCCCAATATGGATTTGGGTAGCTTTATTCATATTCGTCAACTCTTCCTGTCCTTCTCCATCACCAGGAGCACGTATTCCCAAGATTCATTGGTCAGAGCTATCAATAGTCACTATCAGTGGACATAGAGGAATTATGTCCACCTGGACATGAGAGTTCTGACTCACAGGCCAATTCTGGTCAGTTGTGAGTATCAGGCTCTGCCCTAGCCTCAGTGAAGAGAAAGAGAGATGATAACTCCAGGTCCCTGTGCTTCCTGGACTCTTCAGATCAGACAAGAGACTGGCACAGAGCTAGATAACTCTCATGGAAAGCAGGCCAGAATAAAAGCTTAGTCACAGTAGAAACAGAGTTCTAATATAAACTGTGAGAAGAGCCCATGTCTTATTTGACTGTCTCCTCAGCTCCAAGCCCAGGGTCAGGCCCAGGTCTGTTCATGATAAATGTTTATGGAAAGTGAAGGATCCAGTTGAGGAAACACAGGTCACTTCCTCTCTGGGGACCAGATGAAGTTGGTGAAAGACACTTCCTAGCTCTAACTAGATGTCCTTTTCAACTCCCTGGCTCATTTTCTCCAGGAAGCTTTATCCACAGTTACAGGGGTGCAGATTTCCTCCTTCCTCCCTGAGCTCAGCTTCTTAATGGTCTTTCGCTCTGCCAAAGCCAATTGTCATGGGAACTGCGGAGACTTAGACAGACATTGCACCGACTGTCATGGGAACTGCGGAGACTTAGACAGACATCGCACCAACTGTCATAGGAACTGCGGAGACTTAGACAGACATCACCAACTGTCATGGGAACTGTGGAGCCTTAGACAGACATCACCAACTGTCATGGGAACTGTGGAGACTTAGACATCATCAACTGTCATGGGAACTGTGGAGACTTAGATAGACATCACCAACTGTCATGGGAACTGCGGAGACTTAGACAGACATCACCAACTGTCATGGGAACTGTGGAGACTTAGACAGACATCGCACCAACTGTTATGGGAACTGCGGAGACTTAGACATCGCACCAACTGTCATGGGAACTGCAGAGACTTAGACAGACATCACCAACTGTCATGGGAACTGTGGAGTCTTAGACAGACATCGCACCAACTGTTATGGGAACTGCGGAGACTTAGACATCGCACCAACTGTCATGGGAACTGCAGAGACTTAGACAGACATCACCAACTGTCATGGGAACTGTGGAGTCTTAGACAGACATCGCACCAACTGTTATGGGAACTGCGGAGACTTAGACATCGCACCAACTGTCATGGGAACCGCAGAGACTTAGACATCGCACCAACTGTCATGGGAACTGTGGAGTCTTAGACAGACATCGCACCAACTGTCATGGGAACTGCGGAGACTTAGACATCACCAACTGTCATGGGAACTGCGGAGACTTAGACATCACCAACTGTCATGGGAACTGTGGAGACTTAGACAGACATCACCAACTGTCATGGGAACTGTGGAGACTTAGACAGACATCACCAACTGTCATGGGAACTGCGGAGACTTAGACATCGTACCAACTGTCATGGGAACTGTGGAGACTTAGACATCACCAACTGTCATGGGAACTGTGGAGACTTAGACAGACATCACCAACTGTCATGGGAACTGCGGAGACTTAGACAGACATCACCAACTGTCATGGGAACTGCGGAGACTTAGACAGACATTGCCAACTCTATACCCTTCCTTGGAGATTTAGGAGCAGTCGTTCTTATAATACATGAAATCAGATTACGTGAAGACAAAGGCATTTGGGGATAGATTTACTGGATGTAAAGGACAGAAAAGCACTCATGCAACCAAAATAAAAGAGGTAGTTAAGTGTAAAGATATAAAGCAGCTCCTGGAAAGAAAGGTCAGCCTGGGCTCTTAGAAATTGGATCTGAGAAATATGAGCTGTTAGGGCTTGAGTTCTCTCTCTCTCTCTCTCTCTCTCTCTCTCTCTCTCTCTCTCCACACACACACACACACACACACACACATCTCCTATGGAAAACCTTGGAGACATTATTATTATTATTATTATTATTATTATTAAGATAGGGCCTCACTATGTAACCCAGGCTGGCCTCAAACTGGTGACTCTCCAACCTTGGCCTCCCAGGTGCTAGGGTTACAGGAGTATACCATAATGCCTGTCTAGAAGCTCTATCTCAATTGAAGTTACAAACTTCTTGCTTCATAGCTGCACAAGCCCTTTCTGAAATGAGCTCTTTGATGCTCTTTCTCCAGGGCTTCCATGGTATCTCATTTGTTAACACTCACCGGCCATTTTTCTCTCTGCAGCTTATGTATGATGCTTTTCTGCCTTCTGATAACTTCAGGTCTCTTTTGGCCATTTGTTTATGAGCAGAGCCTCCTCCACTACCAACATCTGTCTCTCAGAGTCATCTGTACCTCTAACATCAAGAAGGAAGATTCCTAATGCCTGTGTGGAATGGGGTTCTCTTCAGCCTCAGGCCATACCCCTTCTGCCATACTCTGTAGTACAAACAGCCCTATGTGACTGTTTGCTTCCTGGAAAACCCAGGCTTAGACATTTTCAGGAGCAGCTAGTCCACTCTTTGTTGAAATGATCTTCTAAGGAAGGCGAGAGTTGTTTATTGGCAGCACACTTGCACACTGAGGGCCCGGGGCTGGAACTACACAAGTGTGGGTATTTTGGATAGGAAAGAACGAATCCAAACAGATCTGGGCTCAAGAGAATCTTACTTCCCATTTTTAGCTTTGCTCTTTAAGAGAACTCTTCTAGACAGGATTTTCCTGAGCTGGAAAGGACTTTGGATTCCAACTGTTCTCAAGACTCTAAAGACCAGGGTTCTACTTTTATCCCTCCTACTAACCAGTCATGTGACCAGGGCCAGTTCTTCCTCCATTATAGACCTCATTTCTCTCTCTCTCTCTCTCTCTCTCCCTCCCTCCCTCCCTCCCTCCCTCTCCTCCACTTCTCTCAAAGATTGCCAAGGCTCTATTGTTAACCAGCCTTCGCCTAGCCTTTCCCCAGGCACACTGTCAACACCCAGCAGTCCTCACTCCAGTCAGAGGACACCTAAAATGACAACTAGAACTTCGGGAGGTTTGATTTTTTCCTCTTTGCTCAGTTTTTCTAGGGTCCATGTAGACTCTGGACCTTGCTCATTCTCACAAAAAGAACTGAGTCCTCCCTTATGAAGCCCAGTAGCCCCTCTGTTCAAGATGAATTGCAGGACTTTTGCTGAATGTGTAGACACAGGGACATTAGGCTCTTGAGCTGCCCATTCTCTCAAAGTCCACCATGAGACCATCAGTGTTTTCTCATTCTGGGGGATCCATTGGCCATGCCTGGCACTGAAGGGAAAAGCCTCGTCTGTACTTAATTTATTCCCAAAGGAGCAAGGCCAAAGCAGCAGGCATCAGTCTACAAGAAATGAACCAGGAAGGAAGGTCTGAGGTCAGAGGTCAAGTGTGGACTGCCCATGACTTGAGGGATGCTGTTTGGACCACAGTGATTTTCCAAGTAAGAAGGATAAAACATCATTTTCTAGAAACTGCCAAGCCGCCTGGAAAGCTTCATTCATTCATATGGGTAATAATAATTTAATCAAGAGTCTACCCTAATGTGTTCTGTATAGATGACATAGAAATTAGTGAATACTAATTCCTGCCTTCTAGTATTGCTCCTTGTGGAAGGTCATAGAAACTGATCCTTCAGCCTGGGGACATGGTTCAGAGGTTAGGAGCACTGGCTGCTCTTGCAGAGGACTGGGGTTTGATTCCCAGCACCCAAATGGCAGCTGACAACCGTCCATAATTCCAGTTCCAGGGGAATTTGATGCCCTCTTCTGACCTCCACAGGAATTGAATGACACTGGTGCATTTACATACATGCAATCATTACACACAAATAATAATAATAATAATAATAATAATAATAATAATAGTTTCTTTTTAAAGAAACTGATCTTTAAAGTACCATGAAGCACATCTTTAGAAAGGGGGCAGGGTGGGGTCTGGCAGCTGGCAATGCCTCCTAACACTGGGAAAGATGCAGAGAAAAAGACCACCCACATTGCCAGCAGAAATGCAAGACGAGCTGTCCTCTGGGCATGACATGGCTGTGTGTGGTCACCTGCACAAGATAAAGCCATCTGGCTGCTGGGGGGTAACTTTCATTGGGGGTAGCCACTGGCCGGTTACCCCTGCCCCAGTGATTGATTCTACAGCTACATGCATGTGGGCAGCACTAAATGGACTCAGTAGGATTTTTAAAAAGAGGACTTGAAGCTGGAAGAGAGATGTACGAGGAGTGGAGGCAGCGGGGTTGGAAAGAGGGGGTGAGGCCAAGACGCACGACCAAGACGCACGCTACGCATCTATGAAATTTTCAAAGAATAAAATTTTAAAAGAAATACAAAATAAATAGCCATCTCTGAAAGTTTGGCACTTTCCTAGAAGAAAAATATGCACTTACCGTGCAACTCAGAAATCTCATTCCTAGATATTCACTCAGGAGAAATGAAAACATATGTAAACATAAAAACCTCTACACACAGGGCTGGGGAACTGGCCTAATTGAAAAGCCCTTACTTTCTTTGCAAGAATGAGGACCTGAATTTGAATACCCAGCACCCATACCTATAGCCCCAGCACTGGGAGATGGAGACAGGTAGATCACAAAAGCATGCTCATCAGCCTGCCTAACAGAAACAGTGAGCTTCTGGTTCAGTGAGAGACCCTGTCTCCAGGGAATACAGTGGAGAGCAATAAAAGATACAAGATTTCCTTCTCTGGCCTCCACAGGCACAGCTGTGCCCACCTGTACACTCACTTCACTTACATGCAGAGAGAGAGAGAGACAGAGACAGAGAGACAGAGACAGAGAGACACAGAGAGAGACAGAGAGAGAGACAGAGAGAGAGACAGAGCGAGAACCCCTCTGCACAATATAATTGTTCCAAACTAGAAACAAGTCAAAAGTCCTTCAAATGGTGAATGGATAAACACACTGTGGTATATTCATATTTGGAATACTACTTAGTTCTAAAAAGGAAGAATGGGTCGCTGATACATTTACCATATAAATGAATTTCCAAATAATTATACTGGGTTTTTAAAAAGCCTCAGATTCTATTTTGTGACAATCTGGAAAAGACATGAACAGAAGGGAAAATAAAACCAACCCAGACTGGCAACTGTGAGAATTTGGGCATGGGGGAGGTGGGTGACTTCTAGGATTACTAGAGAATCTTTTGGGATAAGGAGCCTGTAACTCAATTAGGGGGTAGTTGTTAATACATAATTGTTTTGCTTTGCTTTGTTTGAGACAGGGTCTCCCTAGAACCTAGCTAGTCTGAAAGTTACTATATAGACTAAGATTGCCTTGAACTCAGAAAGAGCTGCTGCCTCTGCCCCTGGAGTGCTGGGATTAAAGACATGTGCCACCATGCCCAACCATGAATATATAATCTTTAAGGTTCACCAAAAGTCTGAGAACTGTATGACAAAAAAGGCTGAATTTAAAAAAAAATTTTTTTATTAATTTTTTATTTATTTCTGTATGTGTATGAATGTACTGTCTGCATGCAAGTCTGTGCACCCGTGTCGTGCAATGCCGCGGAGGTCAGAAGAGGGTCTCGGATTCCCCAGGAACTGGAGTTCTCCTGGAATTGGAGTTTCAGACGGTTCTCGGCCGCCATGTGGGTGCTGGGGATCGAACCCGGGTCCTCTGTAAGAGCGGTCGGCACTCTTAACGGCTAGGCCATCTCTCCAGCCCAAAAGGCTGAATTTTTAAAACAATGCTTTTATTGATGTTTTGTGTATTTCAGACATCATTTCTCAGTTCGGTTCAGGCATATTCCCCTTTCCTTTCCCCCCACCCCACCCCAGATCATTCAGTCTGCCATAACTATCCTGCATCTTTCTCTCAGTCTTTTTTTTTTTATGTTTAGGAATTCACATTTTCGTCCTCTAATTTTATATTACTCTAAAAAATATGCATACATACTTTCCACTCATATACAGCAAAGGCTGAATTTTATACTGTGTATATTATGCCACAATAATCTTGACTGGAAGACAAATTCTATGTGGTCTAGATCCTACGGAAGGCTTTAGGGTAACTGCCTTTTCAGCCCACTGATGACACTTTCCTGGGGGCAAGGGATGTAGGAAATAGAATGAGTAGGATACAAAACAGAGGCTGACTGTGGAGGGCTAAACCAGTAAAAACAGACTGAGACCATAGCTAAAGGCATGGACTAATCCAGAGAAGAAGGCAAGAGCCAGATTCTAAATATCTTTAGGAGTGTTCATGAGGAAAGCCGGGGTATGAGGAAAGGGTCGGTATCTGAATTGTACAGATTCAGGAAAGATGTACAAGCAGTAGGGGAATAAAACATACCTCTATTAGCCATATCTCCATCTCTGTCTCTGTCTCTCTCTGTCTCTTTGTTTCTGTCTGTCTCTTTCTCTGTATGTGTGTGTTCACATGTACATGAAGCATTGAGCCAGAAATATATCTACGTGTCTCAGAGCTTCTCAATTTGCTTCAAAGAAAACCCCTAAATGGTAAGCACAGTATAAATAGCAAACAAGCAAACAAAATGCTCTTCTACATCCAAATGGAGGGAGCAGTTGGCCTGAGCAGCATGAGGGCCTAGAAGGCATCCAGCAGGCCCTGCTGGCTCCAGCCCCTCCTGGCTCCCAGAAAGCTAATAGTCTGGCCAGCAAAGCCCACCCTGCATGGGTGCCCAAGACAATTGTAACCAAACAAGCATGGACTAACAACAGCCCTTCCCCAAGGGCTGTGCCCACAGAGGCATGGGCTGCTTGCTAAATGGAATCCACCAGACCTCTGGGGCTGCTGCAGTTTGTTTTGCTGTGGGCCCCTTGGCAGATGCTGTTTGCTCAGCCTGCCCAGAAAGATGAGAAATGGGGTGTCCCAGGAGAACCACCCAGGAGATGGTTAAGGGACATCAAAAGGTGCAAACACCCCCAGAACAGTAGGACATAAAGGCCCAAGTCCTCAGGAACCCAGGGAACTCATAACTTTGAATATCTCCTTGTATGAGATCCCTTGGGATCTCACAAAGCCAACGACTTAATGGGGAGAAACAGGCCCATCACCAGAATGAATGTTAGCGAAGGCAGCAATGCCCGTGGCTGTTGTTCAGCCAGGAGTAGCGACGGGAGCCAGACGCCTTGGATTCAAGTCCCAGCCCTGCCATTTATGGATTCTGTGCTCTTAGGCAAGTTGTTTAACCTTTCTTTATCTGAAAAGTAGAAATGTGGTCCCTACTTCTCCAATTGCTGGGGAAACTAAATGACCACATGGAATGTGCTTAGAAAAGCCTGGCTGACAATAAGGGTTCAGTGAGAGTTATCAACAGTGACGGACTGTATTTCCAGAGAGACTCCACGGGCTTCCAAGCACCTTCCATCAATTATTGCTTCTCTCTCTCTCTCTCTCTCTCTCTCTCTCTCTCTCTCTCTCTCTCTCTTTCTCTCATTTTTTTTTGAGACAGGGTCTCCCTGTAGCCCCAGCTGTCCTGGAACTTACTCTGTAGACCAGGCTGGCCTTGAACTCACAAAGATCCGCCTGCCTCTGCCTCCTGAACACTAGGATTGAAGGTGTGCGCCACCACACCAGGCTCAATTATTGCTTCTCTTGAGGACACTGCTGTTCTGAACTGCCCTTGTTGATGGGATACTATGTATTCTTTACTCCAGCCCTGCTATCCACATTCCAGGATTTGGTTCCAGCCCGATGACCAGGACTACTTCTCAATGTACACATTTCATTCAGCCAAGATCATCCACTCATACACATCAGTGTGAGACCCAGTGGGCTCAAAGCCGGTATCTACATCCCTGATGGGTCATGTGACCTGCTTTTCTGCCGATTCTGTCTCCTCCAGCCTCCAGCACTGCAGGTGACAGAGGGAACTGGACACAACCAAGGAGACAAAGTTCTAGTGTTCACTCATCGGCTACTTGCAAGCTTCTTTTCCTGTGTCCAGCTTAGGAAGAACCAAACATTATAAAGGAGAGATCTTTTTATCTGGGGATTCCCAGAGTAGAAGTGACGGAGTAGGAGAAGTCACTGGAACAGCATCAATAAATCATTATAACGTTACTATTTTTAAGAGATATACATTGGTTTTGTTTTTAATTCTTAAAAGTTTATTTTAATTATGTGTATGAGTGTTTTTTGCCTGTATGTAAGTACACCACATGTGTGCAATGTCCATGGAGGCCAGAAGAGGGCAGTGTTAACTTAGTTGTTAGCCATCATGTAGGTGCTGGGAACTAAACCTGGATCCTCTGAAAGATCACCCAGTGCTCTAAACCACTTAGCCATCTCTCTGGCCCACTTGATTTTTAAACTGTGTGTATATGTGTGCGTTTGTGTGTGGGTATGTGCACACATGAGTTTGTTAACCACAGAGTCAAGAAGAGGCCTCAGATCCCCTGGAGCTGGCGTTACAGGCAGTTGTGAGCTGCCAGAAATGGGTGCTGGGAAATAAAACTCAGGTCCTCTGCAGGAGCAGTACATACTGTAAACCCCTGAGCCATCTTTGGAACCCAATTTTACTAATTTTTTGTGACTCTATGTAGCTTAGGCTGGATTTGAGTTTTCAATCTTCCCTTCTTATCCTCCCCCCGGGTTTTAGGATTGCCATGCCTTCTCTAGTAAACTGTTGCTTTGTTTTTTGAGAGACAGGGTCTCATATATCCCAGGCTGGCTTTGAACTCTCAGTGTAGCTGAAGATGACCCTGAACTGCCTCTGTCTCCCATATGTTAGGATTACAGACATGCATCGCCATATCTGGTTTATGGAATACTGGAGATCAAACCCAGGGCTTTGAGAATGCTAGGACAAGTACTGTACCATCCCAGGTCACTGTAAATTACATTTTATACTACAGCTGTGTTTCCCTCTTTTCCTCCTTTCAGGAAATACCAACCTGTATATGCTGCTTTGGCGTGCTGGTTCCCGCTAAGTGAGGGTGCTTGAGGAACAGCAAATACAGGCAAAGCCTTTCTCTGAGCTTCCCTTATCTAGCTAAAGACAGATTCCCCAAAGGACTATGGCTGTCAGGAATCTCCTTCTACGGAGTCTCATCAACCAGAGAAGATTAATTCCAACACAGGAGAGAAGCTTGGCAGTGGACATAGCCCCACAGACTCAGTCGTAGACTGTCACCTATTCTTCTAAGGCCTATTCATCTTTCTACAAAATCACTCTTCTTTAAATTGTCTGTATTCGCCTCCCCTTCCCTTCCCTGGGAAGAAGAGCACAAGCTTTGCGATATCCCTGGGTTTGGAGGTATCTGTTTACTTTTCTTCTATGTGCCATTCCTATACATGTAACACATTTGTAAACCTTTTCTCCTGTTTCTCCAGTCTCGTTTTATTTCATAGGATCAAAATGGAGTTCTCAGAGGGTAGTGGGAACATTCTGCCTATGTGTATGCACCATTCCTTCTGGGACTTCTGTCTGCCTTAGTAGTACTAAGGGCCATTGAGGAAAGAGACTTGTTTTCCTTTTTTTTTTGGTCTTTTCGAGACAGGGTCTCCCTGTAGTCCCAGCTATCCTGGAACTCACTCTGTAGACCAGGCTGGCCTTGAACTCACAACGATCCGCCTGCCTCTGCCTCCCAAGTGCTAGGATTAAAGGCGTGCGCCACCACGCCCAGCGAGACTTGTTTTCCTATCTGTTACACAAGGAGCCTGGGAAAGCTTTGTGTCCAAACAGATGCCTATGAGGGGCTTTCTAATGCCCACCTCCTCCCAAAGCTTGGAAGAGTTGGAGATTTCAAGGGAAATTTGCCTTCCAAGCCTGAATTTGTCCCAAAGTCCTCTTCCTGGTACAAACTATTGCTTCCTTCCCTTCCCCTCTTTCTTTTGTGTGTGTGTATGTGTGTGTGTGTGTGTGTGTGTGTGTGTGTGTGTGTGTGTGATGTGCATGGGCACATGTGCCACAGCACACATGTGGAGATCAGATAACAACTTTGTGGAGTTGTTCTCCTGTTCCACCTTTTTGTGGGTTCCAGGGATCACACTCAGGTTGCCAGGCTTGCATAGCAAGCACCTGTACCCATCTCACTATCCCAGACTATTTCTTATTCTTTTTTTTTTTTTTTTGGTCTTTTAGAGACAGTCTCCCTGTAGCCCCAGCTGTCCTGGAACTCACACTGTAGACCAGGCTGGCCTTGAACTCACAAAGATCCGCCTGCCTCTGCCTCCCAAGTGCTAGGATTAAAGGCGTGCGCCACCATGCCCAGCTGACTATTTCTTATTCTCTATATAAAATTGGAATTTTCAGTGGCTGGAGAGATGGCTCAGTGGTAAAGAGCACTGGCTGCTCCTGCAGAAGACCTGGGTTTGAATCCCAGCAGAGTAGCAAACAACCATCCATAACTCCAGTTCCAGGGGATCTGACACCCTCTTCGACCTCAAGGGCATTTCAGGACATGGGTGCGCTTACACACATGCAGACGATATACTCATACACATAAAGTAAAAATAATAATAGAGCATTTTTAATGGGAATCTTCAGCCTTTCAACCCCCAACCTGAAACACTTCCCTCTATCTTGGGCTTCTTTTTTTAAGGTCCACTTTGAACCCCAGAAATAACTGTGGGTCAGCTGAGGGCCCTGGTTGAAGCACTGTGCATATTTTTGGGCGTCTCTCTGTCTGTGTTGCCCAGACAGGGTCCTCCTTACCCTTGGTAATCCTTTCTGGTTCAAGGATGCCAAGTCAAACATCAGTCATTCTATCTCCAGCAGCAATCTTAGAGGGCCAAGGAGATGTCAGTGTCAGGAAATAAACAGCCCTAATATTAGCCTAGACGTGTGGACATTTCTCCAGCAGGTGTAGGGAAAGAAAAACACTTAAATTCTCATGTATTTTTAAAATGTGCTTCATGCACCAAAAATCTCCCAGGATGTCACTGAACATTTTTTGTCCCAGAACAGCTGTTATTACTGAAACTCTTACCTAAGACATGAGGCAGTATCAACCCTCCCTCCATTTCTGGGGCTCAGGATCACTAGCTATCCCCAAACAAACTGGGCAGCCCCATTTTTCCTGACCCTACATGTCTCCTCTGCCACAGGAGAGCAGTAATTCTCGGGCTAGTGACAGAGTCAAACAGGTTGCCAGGGAGGTCCTAGACATCACTGTCACCAACAAATGTTCCTGAATGGGACCCACTCTGTTGTTCACAGGGCCCCATTCCAGGGTTGGGGGCTCCAAGGAGTCTCATAGTTTGACAGTCAGGTTCAGGTAGGAGGGACAGGATATGCTTATTTCAACACATACTTTGTACATAAAGAATTAACTCTTGGCAGAATATTGGATACATCAGGATGTAGAACATCGTCAACATTTTTCAGACTTGATCAGTATTTTGATTTTATAATTGTCAATGCTGAGAATCCTGCTTTGCATAAATGATATAAAATGGTGAGATGTGTTTAAGGCCACTTTAGAAATCCTTGGAAATTCTGTTCTGATCTCAAGTCAAAATTCATCTAACTTTGTTGAAATACAGTTCAACAACTCAAACAGCATCTTTTCCTTCTTTTCACGTGTGTGTGTGTGTGCCTGTTTGCATATTTGGGTGTGCACGTATGTGGATGTGCATGCCTGTGTGTGCACCTTCTACTGCTGTCAAAATTTTCATGACCCCCGCATTCAATTATGAAATTCTATGTGATGCCAGTGTCCACAATTTATGAAGCAAGGTTTTAAATAATCTCTACATCATTATCTGTAACCCAATGGAAATGCTATGTATTTAAACAAGTTTAAACACCTGTTAAACTAAATTGTTTGGATTTAAAAATTTACATTTATTTTGTATTTCTTGTGTATGTGTTTGTGTGGGTCTAATGTGGACTATTGCACGTGTATGAAAATCAGATGACAGCTTGCAGGAGTCAGTTCTCCCCTTCTACCATGTGAATCCTGGAGACTGAACTCAGGCTGTCTGGCTTGTTGGCAAGTATTTATCTGCTGAGCATCTCAGCTGAAGATAACGTGGGAAACAGTGATGAGGGAAACACCCTGTGACTGTGTGTTTGGCTCAGATGCACAGGCCTAACTTCAGTTTCTATCCAGGACTGATTGAATTTGAGGATGCAGAACTTGTAGAGGGGGAGGGTCGACTGTACTCCAAGCAGTACTGAGGGCAAAATTATGTAATGATGGAAACACAAACATCTGTCTTCAAATGTTCTTTACTCGTTGTAATTTTACTTTTAAAAAAGATTTGATAAAATTTCATTTTTATCTTGAAGGCACTAATTAAGACTGCTTATTAAAAATATCTCAGTCACTGTCATCACAGATACAGATAAGAACAGAACCGTTATTTTCTTCCATATGAATGAAAATTGTAATTTATCTTTAATGTCACTAAATCTTTAGGTACTGTCTAGAAGAACATCAGTGAACCTCTATGTTAATTAAAATATTTTCCTTCCACTCCTATGGAAAAAAAAAAAGCATTTTCCTGGTTGCTATGGCCTGTGTGCATGGCTGGGTAGTGGTGGACACAAAGAGAGACAGTGAGGTATCTAATAATAAAATATCATATACAGATAATTTAATATTTAAGAAAGCTGGAGACCAGGAGGCTCCCTGTTCCATAGAACAAAGATCGCTGAGTCTCTAAACTTTTTAAAAATATTTATTTATTTATTTATTTATTTATTTATTTATTTATTTATTTATGTGTATGAACGTACTGTCTGCATGCAGGTGTGTGCGCCTGTGTTGTGCAATGCAGCGGAGGTCGGAAGAGGGTGTTGGATTCCCCTGGAACTGGAGTTCTCCTGGAATTGGAGTTACAGACAGTTCTCACCGCCTTGTGGGTGCTGGGGATCGAACCCGGGTCCTCTGCAAGAGCAGTCAGTGCTCTTAACCGCTAGGTCATCTCTCCAGCCTGAATTGCTGAGTCTCTAACTTGCAAGCTTTTCCTCACAGGGAAACAGGCCTTCAGGAGCAAATAGTATGCAGAGCCAAGGACATTCTTCTGCAGAAGCTCAAGAAACAATCAGCAACAAAATGTGGCTTGTTTGCAAGGAATAGAGCAGATATTCACACCACAGTGGAAAGAGGGATGGTTTGTTATCTAATCTAAGCATAAACATAAGGGACACTGCCCTTCAGAGCCCTGAGTGACACACAGGCCTGTCTGGCTCTGCCATCATAGACAGTCTTGGCTACTGGGGACTTTGCACATGTAGTCAAGCATGCTTTCTGCAGAGTTCAAATGAGACAGTTGTCTCCAACACTTGGGTACTCCAGCTCCCATTACAGTATGTTGTAAGAATGTTATTGCATCTTGAGCCAGGTGTGGTGGTGCATGCCTTTAATCCCAGCACTTGGGAGGCAGAGGCAGGCAGATCTTTGTGAGTTCAAGGCCAGCCTGGTCTACATAGTGAGTTCCAGGACAGCTGGGGTTACAGGAAGATCCTGTCTCAAAAACACCCCCCCCAAAAATGTTATTGCATCTTAAGGACCTTGTATTTATAAAACGAAGAACATCACTGATATGCCTGCATTTTATGTGTGCCTGGCTTTAACATCTCTGCCGTTTAGTAACTGTCACGTATGCTTCTACATTTGTAATCATAGGCAGTCCTTCTTTTTATTCCAGTCAATAATTTTCCCATAAAGCTCTTCTATTAAGGAAGTCATTTATTTTTTTCTCATACACCTTTCCTTTTGTGGCTCAAAAATAGCTTTCTCATATACTTCAACAAAATCTAGCAAATTCCATTAACTGAGGTGTTAGAAATCTCCACATTTTTAATATATAGCAACCTTCCTATAAAGTATACTCTATCTTGATATTCATTTCTTAACATTTTCAATAATGTTGTCTATGCATCTTTCAATAATACCTGCTGACAAAAGATTGCATTTTGTATTGCCATATTGCTTTTCATGTATTATTTCAACCACTTTTTATGGTAGAAAAAACAAGTGTTTCCCTAAGGGCATGTAGTTTTTCATGTTTTGCAATTACTAAGAAAAAAATAGAATATTCTTGTGAATGCTTATCATTGCATTTAAGGAAATGCTGAACGTTGCGTTGAGCGTGGCAATGACTTAAAGTGTCAATGAAAAAACTGAGAAAGTTTATCTTCATGATTCTAGATGATTAGTTTTTTAAAAATATCTTACTAATTAGGTAGCTTTATTTTATCATTAGCTAATATCTCAAGGCTGGGAAAATAATTTTCATTGCCAAAAATAAATGTCAACTATATTTCAGGTAATTATTTTTAAAATGTTGGATTTGGTTCTTTCTGGATCACTATTGTAATTACTTTTTCCTTATAAAGCGAGTAATAAATAGGGCTGGAGAGATGGCTCAAAGGTTAAAAGCAGTGGCTGCTCTTGCAGAGGACCCAGGTTTGGTTCCCAGCACCTACATGGAAACTAACTGTCTGTAACTCTAGTTCCAAGGGATCTGAGGCTCTCTTCTGGCCTCCAACAGCATTAGGCACACACATGATGCACATACATACACAAAGGCAAAACACTCATAAATATGAAATAAAAATTGTTTTTATACAGTAATAAAGACCTTATAAAGGATGAAGAGGGTTATTCTAGATCTTTTCTTTTCTATCTCCTTTTATCTTTCTGTTTGTTTGGTTTCATTTTATTTTATTTTGTTTTGTTTTTGAGACAGGGTATCCCTGTAGTCCCAGCTGGCCTAGAACTCACTATGTAGACCAGGCTGGCCTCAACACACAGAGTTCTACCTGCCTCTGCCTCCTCAGTGCTAGGATTAAAGATACGGGCCACCATGTCTGGCTCTCTTTCTATTTTCTTTCTGTTGTGTTCTCTCTCTCTCTCTCTCTCTCTCTCTCTCTCTCTCTCTCTCTCTTTCTCTCTCTCTCTCTCTCTCTCTCTCTCTTCTTTTTCTTTTTTTGTGACAGGATTTCATGTATCCCAGGCTGGCTTCCACCTTGCTATGTAACCAAGGATGACCTTGAACTTCTGACCCTCCTACCCCACCTCCTCAGTGCTGAGATTACATGCAAGCACCACCATACTCAGTTCATGCTGTGCCACAGCTTGAACCCAGGGCACAGTAGACGAGCAGTCTACCACATGTGCCACACCCCCAGTCCAAAACATTTTCTTTTTTTTTTTTTTTTTTTATTTTTTTTTTAAATTTTTTTTATTATTAATTTGTATTAATTTCTGTTGTGGTAATGGAATGGTTTAATGCTAATGAATGTTACTGTCTGCAGCAGGTCTGGCACCCGTGTCGTGCAATGTGCCACGGAGGTCAGAGAGGGTCTCGGAATTCCCTGGAACTGGATTTCTCCTTGGAATTGGAGTTTCAGACGGTTCTCAGCCACATGATGTGGGGGCTGGGGATCGAACCCGGGTCCTTTGTAAGAGCGTCGGTCGCTCTTAACCGCTAGGCTATCTCTCCAGCCCCAACATTTTTATCTTAATTATTTTATGTTACATTATTGTCTCCTATCTAGATTTCTTTGTAGGCATAGAGACGTTGATGTTGAAGTTATATGGGTACATATTAGTCACTCAAAAACATATCAATGCCAGAGCGTGGTGGCCAGCCTTTAATCCTAGCACTTGGGAGGCAGAGGCAGGCAGATCTTTTTGGAGATTAAGCAGCCTGGTCACAGAGCAAGTTCCAGGACAGACTGGGGCTACAGGGAGACCCTGTCTCAAAAAGAAAAAAAAAATCGAAAAGACTGGGGGTGTAACTCAGTGGTAGAGCACCTGCCAAGCATACACAAAGTCCTGGATTCAATCCCCAGCACTACAAAAGAGAGGAGGAGAAAGGTAGACTTGAGACCCATCTGATAGGTGATACAGTGATCATTTTCTTCTCTTCTCTTTTTTTTTTTGTCTTTTCGAGACAGGGTCCCCTGTAGTCCCAGCTGTCCTGGAACTTTCTCTGTAGACCAGGCTGGCCTTGAACTCACAAAGATCCTACCTGCCTCTGTTCTACCGAGTGCTAGGATCTAAAGGCATGCGCCAACACCACGCCCGCTCATTTTCTTTTTTTTTTTTTTTAAATTAGTTTTTATTTGATGCTTTTTGCATTTCATACATTTTTCCAATTCAGTTCAGGCTTATTTCCCTTTCCTCCCCCCCAACCCCACCCCATCCCAGATCATGCATTTCTGCCATAACTGTCCTGCATCTTTCTTCTCAGTTTTTTTTTTTTCATTTTATATGAGAGACTTCTTGCCTTCCCCCATAGAACAAGGAGAAATTATATGATGATGATGAGTTCGTTCCCCAACTGTAATTTGGAGACAACTATTGTAGAGGTAATCTCTATAAAACCGGGTAAAACTGCTTTTCTTAATTGACTACTAGCATGGGAACTGTGGAAGGGATTACTCTCTGTTCAGAACCAAATATATAATACTAAAATCCTAGGCTATGCACTCAGGCAAAATATATTAATACAGGGAGCTCTGACATCAGACATATGGATTGTTCTACCAGGTGGATGTTGGCCAGGGGATCCAAGCCCCACAAAAGGTAAGGGCTCTTGCCTAATTGGGGATACTTGCAGGAGGAGAAGGCGATAATACCCTGCTCTCATTTTCTCTTTACAATGCTTTAAAGTCTTGCACATCCCAAAGGGTCAGGTTCCATAGCCTATGCCTGAGGGAGAGGACCCTGTTTCCAGGTTGCAGAGAATCAAGTTCTTAACTCTCAATTTGCAGCCAAGAGGCATTTTCCTGAGAGCCATATTGTCTCTGGGGAGTGAGAACAACCCATTCTTCTTTCACAGTGCTGCAGATGGAAACAGGCGAGAAGAGAGCTCAGCCCCACTGAGAGGCACAACCCAGTCCCTGTGGGAAGCTCTGTGGGAGAATTCAGTTGTGGGTTTCTTTTCCCTGATAAATGGGTGGCTAACCAAAACTTGTCTAGGCTCCAAACTAAGAATCAGTGAGCCTGGGACAGGCCGAGGGCCACAGCACTGCATGATGTAGGTTGGCACTGGGTTCTTGGCTGGGGCTGTTCAGGCAGCAGCTAGGATTGTTTGTGGCTCCCAGTAACACATGCTGGCTTACCCAGATGGGTTAAGGAGAAGTCATAAGGTGGTCCAGGTTGATTGTTAAGAAATCATGAAGGACCACAGAGCTTTCTGGCCTCCTGACCTACTACCCGTAATATGAGGTGATCTTCCCAGGGCTTTCTTCCCAGGCCTCCTTCCTCCAGGCAATAAGGAGTAAATGGGACCCAAATTGGTCTCTTTTGGCCTTTGCCTGTCATTCAGGAATTACAGGCTTCCCAGAGACTCTCCTAGCATTTCCTTGTCCAAGGCTGTGTATATCTGCAAATGCATCTGAGAAGTCAAGGTTTTCAGTGGTCACCTTGCCATCCAGACTGATCCATGACCACTTAGTAAAGATTCATAGAGTTCAAAGGACTCTGGGATAAGTAGGGCATGTGGTCTCATCTCAAGAAGGAACCACTCCTGCTTCACTTGTATATGAATAGGCTGATCTCAGGCTTAGTCATCATCCCCTCTTAAAACTTTTTGTCTGCCAGTGCTTTGGGCACGTGCCTTTAATCCCACACTAGGAGGCAGAAGCATGCGATCTCTGTGAGCTTCATGGCAGCCTGATATACATGCAATCTCCAGGCTAGCTGGGACTAAAAGGAGACCCTGTCTCAAAAAAAAAAAAAAAAAAAAAAGATAGTATTGGAAAGGACACCCTGGGACAGTCTAGGGTGCGTCCCCTGTGTTCTTCAAGTATTTCTGTGGTAGTAGCAAGGGTCAGAAGACCTGGGACCCAGACTTTCAATGACTTTAGGGTTTCTCTGCCCTGTGGAAAGGAGGTGACACTCCTTTGTGTCTTTGACCTGCCTTACATACTCAAGGATACCTCAGATTGATAAAGGACTACAGCATCATAAGTGCCTTTGGTGGAGGCCAGGCCTCAGTAGAAGCTCTGCAGCCTCCAGGCAGCACTGCAGGATGCCCCCATGTGAGTGTGCCGAGCCTCAGCACTTCAGCAAAGTAGCCAGGTCCCACAGGAGGGCCCTCAGCTGGGGAACTGACTGGGCTGGAAGCCTATGAATCCCTCTAGTCCTTGGTAGATGGGTTCTCTTTGCTTTATATCTCTTCCAGCATGATACAGTCCATGAATCTCCTTCAAGCAAGAAATTAACATTCATTTTTTACTGTAATGGCAAGTAATCATCACCTATATGGGTGATTTGAAGGACAGATGCCTTTTTCCTCCTTCATTGCCAAATAAACTACACCCTGCAAAAACTTTAGAAAAGCACATAAACTCAAACTCTCTCTCTCTGTCTTCTCTCTTCTCTTTCTCCCTCCCCCCTCCCCCGTGTTCAGTGCATGGTGAATTTTTATGTGGGGACGCGGCTCTCAGGGGGAGGTCAGAGTACAATTTCTGGGGTCAGTCCTGACTTCCTACCTTGTTTATGCCTGGCTAGCTGTCTCTTGCGCTTTTGCAGATGTTCCTACCTCCAACCCCAATCTCTCAGTAGGACAGATGGGATCACAGACATGTACACCATTGCATCTTGACTTTTTCTTTATATGGATTCTGGGGATTGTTGAACTCAGGTCCTCATGTGTTGGTGCCATAAGCCTTTTACCTAGTGAGCCTGCTCGCCTGCCCCAGAAAACTCATAACATGCAAGAAACACAAACTGGGGCTGGAGAGATGGCCTAAGCGGTTAAAGATGTAGATTGCTCTGCAGAGGACCTGTCATTCCCAGCACCCACATGGTGGCTGAGAACCATCTTTAACTCAGTTCCAGTGGAATCCGATTTTTTTTTTGGGGGCCCCCTCTTCTGACCTCCGTGGCATTGCACGGCACTGGCACCGACCCACTTGCAGACAGTACATTCAACACATAAAAAATAAAATAAAGAAACACAAAACCCTTTCATAAATTGAAGGAGAGAAATACAGATGACGATATTTAGTGTCTATCCTCATAGTGTGCCTAGCAAAATGCCTATAGCAGAAATTGCTCTCTACCAGTATCATTCTCCAGTTCTTCCTTCTTTACAACTCTAATTTTATTTGGGGTATGATGTCCCCAAGTGAAAAACAACCTTTGTTACCTAGTCTTGCTTAAAACCAGCAGGTGCTAATGAATTGTAAATGGAACTGAGGCTTGGAGAAGACTCCAAAAAGGAGAGAGGTGGCAATGAAGGTGCCCATGCATGCCTGTTGGTCCTTTCTCTTCCCACTTTTCCTTCGTGGAATGTGGATGCTATGGCTTGACTTATTTTTTTTTTTTCATGTTTTCCATTTATTTGATGTTTCCAAATTTTAAAAAGTTCAAGATTTTTACACCAGTTATGAGACTATCTCAAGTGAGATCATCCAAAGCGTATGATATATGCATACAACAATCATTTCTCTTCACCTTTTCTGCTTCATACAATGTGATTGACAGAAAATTAGATGGCATGGGCTTGGTCGGAAAATGTATGGCTTGACTTATAATAGCCATCTTGATCATTTTAGAATTAAAGCTATGTGCTGCAGATAGTGATAAAGGAAACTAGAAAGGACCGCCATCCCTGATGACTCGGTGCCCCCTGCACTCCTCATGATGTGGTGCCCACTGCATCCCTGATCACTTGGTGCCCACTACCACCCAGGCCTAAACTAGCTAGCTTCTAGGAATTTTATTATTGTTTTGCTTTTAACATTTTAGGACAGAGTCTCACTAAGTTTCCCAGACTGTTCTTTTTTTTAAATTTATTTATTTTTATGTTGTATGAATGTACTGTCTGCATTGCAGGTTTGTGCACCCCGTTCGTGCAATCCGCGGAGGCAGAAGAGGGCACGAATCCCCCCCCCCCTGGGGAACTGGAGTTAAAGACTGTTCTCAAGCCGCCATGTGGGTGCTTGGATCGAATCCTGGTTCCTCTGCAAGAGCAGTTTGGCACTCTTAACACTAGGCCATCTCTCAGGCCCGACCTCTTGTCTTAACCACCTAAGTAATGACTATTTTGCAACAGAGAATAAACTCCTAGCATTTAAGTCTTGGAGTCAGGTTTCTATTAACAGCAACTGAATATAAATAATTCTCAGCTACACTATTGCTGAAGGATGATGTGGAAAATGTTTAGGGCAAGAAGTTCCTCTGGAAAGAAGTTTGGGTGACAAGAAGAAATTTCAGCAAATAATTCTGCTCTTATCTGTTAGGCCTGAGCCTGCAGCCTGCCTTCACATAAGCCAGAAAAGCCCTGGCTGCCATAGCACTCTCCTGCCCTAGGTGCCCCTTTTCCCAGAGCTTCCTTCCCGCCCCAAAAAAGGAATGTCGGTGCCAAAAGTCCGATGTCTCAAATTCCAAATAGCCCACTAGTGCACTCTCCACACACCGCCAGCCCCCCAAATGCCCATCCAGATGTGCAGACAGTGCCCATACTTGGACATAGTCTAGCTCCTAGCCGAAGCCTCATCTCGCATCAACCCCTGAACCTATATAATGCCTAGGGGCATGCGTCTCCCCCAGCCCGGTTCCTGGAGGCTGGCAGGACCGCCCAGGACCAAACCCAGTGAAACCTTGCTCCTCTGTTGGACTATAATTGGTTAATTTTCTTTTTTCCCTTTTTTAATTTTATTTCTTTCTTTCTAGGTATGAATTGTACTGTCTGCATGCAGGTCTGCGCACCCATTTCCATTGCAATTGCCCAGGAAGGTCAGAAGAGGCGTTGATTCCCTAGAACTGGAGTCAAAGACAGTTCTCAAGCTGCCATGTGGGTCTAATCAACCCGGGTCCTCTGAAAGAGCAGTCGCACTCTTAACCGCTAAACCATCTTCTCCAGCCCCAATCTGGCCTTTCAATGCATTATTGGAACTTTACACTATCCTACCACCAACTACTTGCGCATCAATCACTGGCTTTTCCGGTAGAGGTGGGTCATGGAGCCTCTTTGAAATTCAGATATTTTTCATCTTAGTTGGTTAGCAGATGCACAGGAATAGCAAAGATAAAATGAGGCAGTCCCACACAGCGCCAACTAGAGACAGGGCTGGGGTGACCTGGCCTCCTTCAGCCTTGTGCAGAGCTTGTGTCTAGGCACAGAACTGGCCTGTGCCATCTCTCTCCTCCTTACTTCTTCCAGACTGCTGCTCAGGGAAACCAAAGTTCTTTGGGGAAGGAAGAGAGATGGAGGTACGAGGGAGAAATGAGTGAATCCCTCCAAGAATGCAACTCCAGGGATAATGCTCGCTGTCTGGCCGACCCCTTCCAAGGGTACCAGGGACTTCAGCTATCATTTACTTTTAGAGCAGGAAGATGTGGACATCCAAGGAGCAGCTCGCTTCCCATTGGCCCAGAGCGCTACCTGTGCTGTGGCTTTCTGACAGGAAGTTCAGTTGTCCTGGCACTCAATCTCCATGGCAACCCCTGCTTNGGGGGGGGGATACAGAAAGACATGAAACCTTTTCATCAAACCCTTGCAATTCAAATCTTAAAACTAACTATGGGAAAAGATTTGTTTGTTCCAACAGGACAAAACGTCACCAACTTAACGGCTGAGAAAGAAAAGATACAGGTTTGCATTGAGTAGGATGTACCAAAAAGTGGCAACGGAAAGGCTGACCCGTCTGAACATTCAAAGGAAGAAAAGCCTCAGATTGCCATAAACATCGAACCCCTCTGTGGATCCTACATGTAACAACTAGTTATAATGAGTCCTAATGAAACTTACCTTCTAGGTGCCACAAAGGTTCTGATATGAGAGACTTCCTTGCCTTCCCACCCATAGAACAAGGAGAAATATGACAATGATGAGGTCGCTCCCCAACTGTAAATTGGAGACAACTATTGTAGAGGTAATCTCTTATAAAACCGGTAAAACTGCTTTCTTTAATTGACTACTAGACATGGGAACTGTGGAAGGGATTACTCTCTGTTCAGAACCAAATATAATACTAAAGTCCTAGGGCTATGCACTCAGGCAAAATATATTAATACAGGAGCTCTGACATCAGCAATGGATTGTTCTACCAGGTGGATGTTGGCCAGGGGATCCAAGGCCCCACAAAAGGTAAGGGCTCCTTGCCTCTAAGTTGGGATACCTGCAGGAGGAGAGGCGATAAGACCCTGCTGCTCATTTTCTCTTTACAATGCTTTAAAGTCTTGCACATCCCAAAGGGTCAGGTTCCATAGCCTATGCCTGAGGGAGAGGACCCTGTTTCCAGGTTGCAGAGAATCAAGTTCTTAACTCTCAATTTGCAGCCAAGAGGCATTTTCCTGAGAGCCATATTGTCTCTGGGGAGTGAGAACAACCCATTCTTCCTTTCCCCACAGTGCTGCAGATGAACAGGCGAGAAGAGAGCTCAGCCCCACTGAGAGGCACACCCAGTCTGTGGGAAGCTCTGTGGGAGAATTCAGTTGTGGTTTCTTTTCCTGATAAATGGGTGGGCTAACCAAAACCTGTCTAGGCTCCAAACTAAGAATCAAGTGAGCCTGGGGACAGGCCAGGCCCAGCACTGCATGATGTAGGTTGGCACTGGGTTCTTGGCTGGGGCTGTTCAGGCAGCAGCTAGGATTGTTTGTGGCTCCCAGTAACACATGCTGGCTTACCCAGATGGGTTAAGGAGAAGTCATAAGGTGGTCCAGGTTGATTGTTAAGAAATCATGAAGGACCACAGAGCTTTCTGGCCTCCTGACCTACTACCCGTAATATGAGGTGATCTTCCCAGGGCTTTCTTCCCAGGCCTCCTTCCTCCAGGCAATAAGGAGTAAATGGGACCCAAATTGGTCTCTTTTGGCCTTTGCCTGTCATTCAGGAATTACAGGCTTCCCAGAGACTCTCCTAGCATTTCCTTGTCCAAGGCTGTGTATATCTGCAAATGCATCTGAGAAGTCAAGGTTTTCAGCTGGGCCCATTGCCATCCAGACTGAGTCCATGACCACTTAGTAAAGATTCATAGAGTTCAAAGGACTCTGGGATAAGTAGGGCATGTGGTCTCATCTCAAGAAGGAACCACTCCTGCTTCACTTGTATATGAATAGGCTGATCTCAGGCTTAGTCATCATCCCCTCTTAAAACTTTTTGTCTGCCAGGCTTGGTGGCACGTGCCTTTAATCCCAGCACTAAGGAGGCAGAAGCATGCAGATCTCTGTGAGTTCATGGCCAGCCTGATCTACATAGCAATCTCCAGGCTAGCTGGGACTAAAGGGAGACCCTGTCTCAAAAATACCAAAGGAAAAAACAAAAAAGAAGATTCATTAGGGGCTAGAGACAGATCGGCAGTGCTTAGGAGCACTTGCTGCTCTTCCGTAGGGCAGAAATTCAGTTCTAGGCAATCATGTCACCTGCGGCTCAGGTTCCCGAGGACACACACTTCTGCTCCCCATGACCACCTGCACTCACGTGCACATACTCATGCACAAACACATAAATAATAACAATAATTTTTGTTTTTAATTTTTATGTGTATGAGTGCTATGCCTGCATGTATGTAAGTGCACCCATGTTCTGGAATGTTCTCAGAGGCTGGAAGAGGGTGTCAGATCCCCTGGAACTGGAGTTAGGGATAGTTGTTAGCTGCCATGTGGGTTCTGGAAACTGAACCTGGGTCTTCTGCAAGAGCAGCCATCTCTCCTGTGCCATTTGTTTGTTATTTTTGAGACAGGGTCTCCTTGTAGCCCCAGTTGGCCTGGAACTTATTATGTAGAACAGGCTGGCCTACAGCTCACAAAGATTCACCTGCCTTTGCCTCACAAGTGTTGGGATTAAAGGCATGTGCCACCACACCCAGCAATAAATATATCTTTTTTTTGTAAATATATCTTTTTAAAAAGAAACATTAGGAATTTTTGGCTGAGCATGGAGGCCCATATCTGTTACAGTGGTTAGGAAGCTAAAGTCAGGAGGATTTCAAGTTCAAGGCCATCCTGAACTTGAGGCCTTACAGGAGATTGTGTCTCAAAAATTAAGAAGAGACTTGGGGCAGGGGGGAGGGGAGGCACACGGCATAAGCTTTTGATCCTAGCACTCAGGAGGCAGAGGCAGGCAGATCTCTGTGAGTTCAAGGCCAGCCTGGTCTACACAGCAAGTTCCAAGACAGCTACAGGAAGACCCTGTTGCAAAAAGACAAGGAAAAAAAAAGAGGCTGGGTGTAGTGGCGCATGCCTTTAATACTAGTGCTTGGGAGGCAGAGGCAGGCAGATCTTTGTGAGTTCAAGGCCAGCCTGGTCTACACAGCAAGTTCCAGGCCGGCTGGGGCTACAGGGAGACCCTGTCTCTGTCGTCTAAACAGACCAAAAAAAAAAAAAAAAAAAAAAAAAAAAAAAAGAAAAGAAGAGACACAGAATCCATTCTAATTCTTACAAGTAATTCTCTAACCAGATTAGCCAATTATCTCCATTCTCACATGAAGTACAGTAATGAATGCCCATGTTATAACTGAATGCATCCAAATGCAGTAATTGGCCTTTCTGCGCTGTTATCCTGCTGCTTATCCGATTCCATCACTTGGAAACGAATTTTAAACCCTTCCCCTTTTTTTTCCGTCTTTTTGAAGAGAGTCCTCCCTGTAGCTCCATCTGGCCTGGAAACCTTACTATGTTAGATCAAGCTGGCCTTAAATTCACAGGAATCCACCCGTGCCCAATCTGCCTCCCCAAGTCCTGGAATTCAAATGGTGTGCCGCACCCCACGCCTGGCCTGCCAGTTTTTGTATTTTTTTTTTTGTAATCCAGTTGTATTGATTACTGAAATTATATTAACCAGGTATTAAGTAAACTATGAAAACGAAAATGCAAGAGGAATTAGCTTCTTGTTCAATGAAAACCGAATTAAGTGCTTTTGAAAATTTTGCTAAAATTTTCCTTTGAGTTAGATATGGTTAACATGCAGGCCTCCGTTAATAAATTAAAACATATCAATAAACATTGTGAAAAAAAAGTACTAAGATAAAATATTATTTAAGTAAAAAAATTATAACAATAATCGACTACCAAATGACAACACAAAAAACACAAAAAATCGACAACATCACTGGCATGGTGGCGCACGCCTTTAATCCTGAAGCACTTAGGGAGGCAGAGAGGCATAGGCAGAATCTCTATGAGTTCAAGGGCCGCCTGGTCATACATAGTGATTCCAGGACAGCTGGGGCTACAGAGAGAATCCCTCTCGAAAAGGCCAAAAAAAAAAAAATTAAAAAAAAGAAAACAAAAGCAGAAACCTGGGGCTGGAGAGATGGCATACGCGTTTAAAGAGCACCGACTGATTCTTCAAAGGACCCGGGTTTCGATCCCAGCACCACACACATGGTGGCGTAGCAACCGTCTGGAGAACTCCAATTCCCAAGGAGAAATCCAGTTCCAGGGGAATCCGAACCCTCATCTGACCTCCGTGCATTTGCACGACACAGGGTGACAGTGACTCTGCATGCAGACATAGGTACATTCATTAGCCATAAAAAATTAAATAAAAAAATTAAAAAAAAAAAAAGCTGATCTGGTGATGAAGCCATAATCTTTAAACTTCTTGGGAGGCTGAAAACTGGCGGAATCAGAGAAGTCCCAATGCCAAGTTGTACAGTTTCAGCTGAGAATTTAGTAAATCAAGAAGGCTACAGAGCTCCTGATAGAGGGGGCTTGGCAGGACCCAATTGCCTGCCCTAGTGGTGGTGCTACGGGCCTGGGTGTCAAGAATGCCCTGCCAGATGTTGTGCTAGGGGCGGTGTCGAAATGGCCTGCCAGGCATTGTGTGCCAGATTCAATTACCCTAAAGTACTTGAAAAAAACGAAAAGATAGAAAAAAGTAAAACATGATATGTCCAATTGGTCGTGTGGTTGCACTCACAAGTCTTCCTATCATCATATCTACTGGGTCAATCAGAGCAAGGAAGGTTTGAACCTTTGTGAGTCAAGAGGCACCGACGCCTGGTCTAAAGTCTCAAAGCTGGTAGTTTCCAGAAAGGCAAACGATTGGGAGTCATCAGGGAGACTCTGAA
This sequence comes from Rhizomys pruinosus, assembly GCA_009823505.1. Taxonomy (NCBI): domain Eukaryota; kingdom Metazoa; phylum Chordata; class Mammalia; order Rodentia; family Spalacidae; genus Rhizomys; species Rhizomys pruinosus. The sequence goes on along the minus strand of VZQC01004746.1, from coordinate 1,162,684 downwards.
GTCTGGAAAAAGACAAATACAAAATATATAATAACAGAAAACAAGTAAAGAGAGAATAAAAATAAGGAGAAGTGTTTCAAAAGGCTCAAAAGCAAATGGTGGCTGGGGTTGGAGTTCAGTTACTCAGGTTCCTAAGGCAGGATGATCACCTGAGATCCTGGTGTCAAGTTGTGACCAGCCTGTCACATAGTTACGTAATTCGTCTCAAAACACCACTGGATATTTTATATACTTAGCATTGCAAGAAGGGTTTTAAGGATCCTTTTCTCCCCCTAAAGAAACCAATCAGATTGGAGAGGTCAGCTGGTTAAATGACTGTCACACCCCCACACAAGAATTGAGGAGGATCAGGAGTTTCAGGCTATAGTCAAGTGCGGACTAAACAGCCTGACGTGGCCAATTTAGTCAGAGGGATTAATTATTCAACGTTATACAGAACGGGAAAGCATGAAAGCCATAGCCTGTAGAGAGAACAAACAAAACAATAACAAAACAAAACAAAACAAGAACAGAAAACACCATCCCCAAGGGGCACTGATGAGATAGCTACTAACTGACATGGAGTTAGCTGGAATCTGCCTCTTTGCAAGAGGGACCCAGGAGTTCAGTTCCAGCACCCACACTGGGGCTAATTCCAGTTCAGCTTCAGGAAATCTACGCCCTCTTTTGGGCCTACATCATTGGTCACTTTCATGTTTATCTATGGCACACCTACACACAATGCTAGAGCAAGAACCACTTCATAGAGTCGATTATATACCTTAAATTACTAACAAATGCCGGGCGTCACGGTTGCGCACCGCCTTTTAATCCTCAGCACTGTGACGGAGGAAGTAAGACAGGAGTGTTTTTTGAGTTCAATGCGCCACCTGGGTCTATCAGAGTGAGATTGCCACTGACAGCGCTTGGGCTCCAGATAGGGAGACCTGTCTTCATATAGCAACTAAAAAAAAAAGAACTAACACAAATAAATATATGTAAATGGAACAGAAGTGAAAAGGAAGCAATGAGGATGATCGATCTTTGAGGTGAGGGAACGTGTAGGTAGAGGAAGTGGGCTGGAGGAGAGCAGGTGAAGAGGGAGGAGGAAGGAAGGCCATCTAACCGCTCTGCATGAAAGCATCACTTCCATTTGGGGGAAGGGCCATGGTAAGCTAGTATCATAAGTCCTATGAACCTTAGCCCTATCGGACTCCACAATGCTGTGAGTAAGCTGAAGCCAACCGCGGGTCGATACCGCATTTTCCGCTTAAAACATCCCCACTCACAGCTTGCATTCAGCCAGATTTTTAAGCTATGAAGGACGGGGGGAGAGCAATTGTGCTCTTAGGTGTCTCGGTTTATCCCAAGCTTAGCGCCCACTCTGCTGGTCTTTACTGTTTTGGGCACCTCACGGTTGAATTCGTGCAAACGAGCAACAGGCTGGAAGACAGACTCGAGGGAGACCCCCGGTCTGAAACTCCATTCAGTTCCGGGGGAATCCGACACTCTCTTCTGACCTCAGAGGCATTGATATGGGTGCACCAAACGTACACATGCAAACGGTACAATCATACACATATCATGCACATTAAAGATCAAGGGATGTTAATAAAGTGCAAAGGCTAATTGGAAGAGAGGAGTAAGTGGATGTCTATGTCACGCACCATAGCTTCTTTCACAGATGAGAGTCAGCGCTTATCACAATCCGACCGCTGGTTAACCTCGGGTGGAGCACACGTTAGCCCTATATAGCAGTAATACAGTGAAGACACCTACTACCTACAGAGAACTACCTCTATCCACCTAGAGAAGTCATGACCAAGAGTAAAATACCCAGATCTATTATATTTTTAAGCCATGTAATATTCAAGATGTTATATGTTATGCAGAGAGAGCCAGCGCATGGTGTATAAGAAAGTGAGGAGAGTAAAGAAAAGAAGAGGGCATATGTGGTACGCTTCGATCCTACACAAGTGTCAAAACACACCATATGGAATGAAGGAGTATCGTGATAGAAAAAAGGCCAATTGGTGAATTTAGGCAATTGAGAGAAGTCACATTATATTTTTCAAGACAATAAGTTTTCCTTAGAAGAATAGGAAAGGGAAAGGAAAAGAACGCGAAGTAGTGTGGAAATGTACTGTTATAGGAAGGAAGAACTGGAGAGTGGTGGTACATGAGTGAACATACTATTCTACTATACACTCGGCCATATTAATTTACTTATCTTTTCACCTTTTGAATATAGAGTATTAAAACTAGTTCCAGCGAGGATGAGTTACCGTATAGAGCCTCTCAACAATTATGACAAATTACCCTAACACCCTCGGATATATAGTGCTAAAGAAAAGATTGCACATGTAAGTTGTTTATAATATCTTAACTCCACTCCTATTTACATTAACTTTAGGTTACTACAATTCTTCCTAGATAACAGAATTTCCCCTCAATTCTATACAATGGGAGAGGGGAAGAACCTCACCATTTATTATCAATAAATGATCATTGGCTTAAGGTTAATTAAAAATGGACTTCTATTCTTTGGTATTTTTATTATATCAAATTTCCTGAGTCAAAAAGTGTCTGGGGTATAAAACTTTACATGGAAGGAAATCATAGAGAGGAGCTCCTTCATTGTAAAAAATATTGGTGTCATCATAATTACAAGAGGATACATTGGGGGTAGAGTAAGGGTAAGGGGGACAGGGTCTAGATATTTAGATTAAGGTACATATGAACACTATTATCCAATGTAACTAACATAAAATAATGAAGTACCAAATACTTTAAAAAAAAGTAAATATAGGGCAGGAAACGCTGGATTGAGATATGCTATCACTGCGGTATAAGAGCACACGAACTGCTTGCAGTCGACCCGGTTCATTCCAGACAACCTAAGCTAACTAAATATGAACCGGCTAAAAGAACTGTCTTTACTCCAGTTCCAAGAGATGGAAAATTCCGATCCGCTCTTCAGGCTCAATTTTTGAACTAAGCACGAGGCACATTGCTAAGTCACAGACACGAGGTTTGTGCAATCCAAATTCACATTTTCAGTACAGTCACTGCATTAAACACAAAAATATAATTCACTATAATAAAATTTTAGCTGGGCGTGGTGGACGGCACTAGCTATTAAGTACCGTGCGGAGCTTGAGGGTAACGTAGGCCCTAGAGAGACAGTGCGTGATGTTCCATCTGATGTGAAGAAAAAAGAACCAGCGCCTATATGCATTCACCTATGTCAAAGACGTGAAGTTCAGGAACAAGTAGGGCTGGAGCGGGGCTGAACCAGCACAATGTGCCACCTCCTTTCCTGAAGTGTTTTGAAACTATAAACCAATAACAAATAAATAATGATAAATAATACAAAATATTTAAAAAAGATATATAAATAAATTAAAATAATATTTTTGTCTTTATTTATAATAAGATTTAGAACTTGAGTTACTTCGATTCTCGAGAGATAGGCACTAGGTGGATTCTCGCCTGTACGTCTCAAGCTGTCCGTGGGAAGAACTACATTCTCTGTAAACCAGTGCTCGGCCTTGAACCCTCAAAAGGAGATTTAAACGCGCCCCCTCTGAACGCCCTAAGTTGCTCAAGGAATTAAAGGCGTGCGCCCACTACGCCCGGCTGAAATAATATAATTTAAAAAAAGAAAAAAATCGAGCGTTCTTTTTCTTCCACAACAAATCCTCCAGTCTGAAGATCTTTATTCCTGTGAGATATGTCATGTGGTGTGTCCCTTAATACGAGTGGGGATGTAGCAATCATAAATTCAAAGTTATGTAGTAATCAAGTTGTTATGATCAAGAAATCGGCGAAACTTTAGTCCACAATGTGATAGGGCGATGGGCCAAGCAGGAGGATTCTAAGGAATAAAGTGATGATATGGAGCAGAACATGAGGTGTCTAGACAAAATAACAGAGGCCGGTATGTGTCCCTCACGCCAACCGACAATGGTGGTGCACATAAAATGTTACCTTGTCTAAAGATCGGGTCCTTGATGCCAAGCAGTTCGGAAGCAGAGGCAGGCATATCATCTCTGGTCATGGCCCAGTCAATTCTAGTACAACTAGTGATTTCCAGTGACAGCTGGGGGTACAGGGGACCCTGTCTTGAAAAAAAAAAAAAAACAAAAAGACCAGAAGAAAAAATATACAGTCGGTTAGAGGAAACATATACACATGGACTACATGGATGTTAGCTTGGGGTAGAGAGCTTTGTCTAGCCGATGCACAAATAATGACCACGTGTTTGATCCTCTAAAAGCGATGCCAAGATGAACAGGTGGTATAAGGGGGTGCGCATCCCTGTAAATCACTAGCACTTGTGCACGAAGTAGATGGGTGAAGAGGATGCGGAGCTTCTAAGGTCATCTGTGGCTTTGAATATTTTCGAAAGCAGTTGGATGCTTACGCATGGGGCTACACCATGAGAATTGCTGGCCTTCAAAAAAAAAAAACATAAAGCTGAGCACACATTGCCACAAGCACTCACGGGTGCACAACCAGTCCACACCATCTAAGTCTAAATAATAAATAAATTCAGAAGGCTTCGGTTGACATGCACTATATATATAATAATGTTCAGAGCCCCATGGGCTTACTACACCAAAAAGACAAAAGGTCAAACTGTCTGATGGCTCGATGGTCCTTGTACATGCACAGGACAAAATATGAGCCACGAGAGGCGCAATGAGTTGAAAGCTATTCTCATGGGGACGAAGTAACGAGCAAGATGTTCAATATGCAGCTCAGCTACTACCAGAGTAGCACATCATCACATATCACACACACTTACACACAATTCATAACACACATTCACTATCTACAGGGTTGGAGAAGATGCTCACTTACGCGACTGAAACTAACGAAGCACCTTGACTGCTCTTTGCGAGGATCCGAGGTTTTCACCTCACCTAAGCACCTATTCAGAGGAGGTTGGTAAACAGAAGCTTCTGTAACTCCATGGAATGTAAAGGAAGATCTAGGAGAAAACAATGTTCTCTATATCTGCTACTCATGCCACAGGGGCACATTTGCGATTATACGAGCCGCAGCTGCACGAATATACACACCACAAGAATGGGCGCCAAATAAGAACCCACCTGCCACAATGAGACACATAAGATAGGCAAATGATGAGAAATTAGACGGCTCTGAGAGAGGCAACCGGCATTAAGTCGAGCCATGTGCCAGACTGCTTTTGGCCAAGAGGAACCTGCGTCCATGGTCGGTGCTGAAAAGCAACTCAATCTTTGACTCCAGTCCCAGGGGAACCTGATGCCTTCTTCTGAACCTCCTTGGCATTGCAGTTGCAGCGTGGGTCCAACACACCCGTCATTGCATGACAGTACATTCATACTATAATATAATAGACAATAATAAGAAAAAAATTTTCTTGAAAGATTAGAAAATAAATATAATAAAAAAACAAAACACAAAGAGCACTGGATCCTTGCGTAGAGATGAGGCCTGTAAAGTTGTTAAGAGCGCCAACTGCATCATTAGACAAGGAGGATCTTCCGGGTCGGAGAGTTCCCCGCTACTCACATGGAAGGGCAGCGAGCTATAGAAGTAACACAATCTGTGTAAAGACTCCAGGTTCTCGAATGCGGTAATTCATGACGCCGCGCAACGTCCCTCTTTGACGCTCGCACCTGCGCATTTGCTATACTAATTATAACTGCGGGGAAAATCCATACCACTAACTAGTCTTATGGCGAGATGGACGGTGACACTATCAATTAGAAGTGCTTTGAACACAAATACAGACTGATGTTCTAACAAAAATTATAAATTATAAAACAAACAAAGACACAGAGAGAGAGGAAGAAGAGAGAAGAGAAACTTGAGAAAGAAGGAGAAAGAGAAAAAAAAAAAAAAAAATAAAATAGCTAAAGAAAAAAACACATTACTATCGAGGAGAAAAGGAGAAAAGGGCGGAAAAATTGGAAGCAAGTATCTATGTGTTTTATATCTGTTAGCAGAACATGTCACTATATTGTTAATTATAAAACCCAAATACTAGTTTGTTGGATGCATAATTCAAATGTCAATGACACCCCTTATCAAACAAAATCTGATGTCTCTGACTGGGTCTAGTGTTACGTCGCCCATGAGGGGGGCGGAAGGGGAGTGGGGGGAGCTATGGGTGCGGGGTAGGGAGAAAAGACTTGGGGGGAAGGAGGGAGAGAAGGGAGAGCGTTGTTGGGTCTAAGGTGTTGCTCTTGTAGTCGTGTTATTGATGAAGTTCTTTCGGGAGTCAAGTCCCAGTGACTTGCTTATGGCGAGTGCTGAGCCAGCTAAAATACCTAAATAGCGGCTCTGGAAAGGCTTAGAGCAGGCGGAAGGACCATGAGAGTTAGGTCACCTTTTAGCCTCATAGTGGGCGTATGGATATGATAGAAGGGATAGTTAGGAGACTCTGCCATCAGAGCAGAGAATAAAAGATGCTCAGGAAACACAATTATGGGGTATCAGTCGGGTCATTTGGAGAGTATCGGCCTCAAAAGCGGTTTAAGAGCACTGGGCAGGCTGCGCATGCGCATAAGAGGACTTTGGGTTCGTGCAATTTCCAAATCGGCGACACACCAAGAGTAGCTAACATAACCAGTATTAGGTGTCTGTATATACTCCAGTTCCCAGGGATCCAATACACGGTATGTCTGCGCGCCCTCCTCTACAAGCAGTTTGCATAGAACATGGGTGTACTTACAACCATGCAGGCAAGACACTCATAGAATAAAACGCATAAAATAATTTATATAAAAATTTTTAAACAAATGAAAGAAAATAATAAACCTAATGAAAAATAAAAGACTAAATACATATGAAGCGGGTTGAGCTTGCATTTGCATGAAATAGGCATTAAATTCAGTCTCGATCTTAAATAAATTAAAAACAATTAAGAGAACCTGCCTAGGTAAAGCACTGGCGACTATGAAGGAACTTTCCCCTCTCTGGAAGCGACGTGGCGACATCAAGATAGACGAGTGAGAGAGAGGAAGCATTTAAGCGCAGATGTGACGGAACCATTTCTACAAGTCCCAAGACAACCTCTGGGAGATCTCAGAATCGCAGTGGGTCGGCAGGTCTAGATCAGTGAGGGACCATTATTAACTCTTACAATAAAGAGGCGTTAGGACTATCTATGCTCATTTTTTATGTGAGTTGGAGGAGAGTCAGAGCTAGGAAATCGGGCTGGTAAATAATGCCAAGTACTATTAAGGTGGAGCGTAATCTTGTCCTACACAAACGATTGCAAAGTATCATTGTGGTTTAAATCCAGCGTGCAGTGTCACCATATAAAAGAAAAAAGGTTAAATAAAATACAAGAAATTCATAAAGTATCCAGATTTACAACAGTGAGAAAATGGTTACTGTAAGTTCTCAATCAGGTATTATCAGAGGAAAGGAGATCGTCAAGTATAGGAGAGGCCACAGGGTTGTAAACAGTAGAGGGGGCGTTGTGAAAGCGAAATGTCAGTATTATATGGGTAAAGTCAGCTTGGGCCAAAGATATGAGGGATGAGCATGACAGACAGACTATAAATACCTAGTACTTAAGAAACAGCAGTAGAGGACCAAGATTCATAGACAGATTTGGAGTACCTCGATTTTAATAAAGCTGAGACACTACCCCACACCACAAGCAGTGGGGAAGGAGAACAAGAAGGGTCTCGGACTATGGAACCTAGTAAGACACGCGGACGACGATAAGATGTGCTCCGAGGAATCTCGATATTCATAGGTAGCATTGCTTATGTATAGCCCCTTAAGCCGCACGTTTCCTGGCTATGCGAATCTATACAATTTGCTATTAATGAGTTCCAAGTTACGAGGGCAGTTACTAATAGAGTACCCGCCAAAGTACAACTGTAATATTTGTGTAATACTGTTTTTTCTTACTTTTTTTTGTTTACATCTTGTTGAACGTCCTAATGATAGCACTAGAATCAGGTGTTATAGATATTCCACATAAATAATTTAGCTCCTTACAACGGAGGGACTGGTAGTATAGAGTTGCATGGTAAGGCAAGAAAGTTTAGCATAATTGACAGGTCCTGAGTCCGCATTACTAGACAAGAAAACACAAGGAGAAAGGATCAAAAGAAAGAAAGAGAAAGAAACCCGAAGACACAAAAAAAGAAAGAGAGAAAGAAAAGAGGAGAAGCCAAACACAGTTAAAGTAAAAACTTAAGGGACAGTAAATGTAAAAGAAAAAAAAAGAAATGGAGGAAGTGAAAGAAATGAAAGGCCCGAGTGGAAAGAGAGAGAGGCAGACGATGAGGATGAACTAAAGATATAAGTCCACAGTTTGTGTTAAGAGCATGATGCTCTTTGCAGGCACTATCCAGTTGTGATCCTCCATCCACATGGCAGCTAAGACAACCAAGGCCACTTATATCTCCAGTACACCAGGTGGAGAGAGTATTTGCGGTCCACGTTATTGTCCCTCTCCGAGCACTTGAGCATAACAATCACAGGAGGCTCCTAGAAATAATACAAGAGCGCAAAACAACCGTCGATCAAGCACGCGCCAAGAGAAGATGGAGGAGAAGATGTAATATCAAAGAGCTGAGAGTGGCTGGTGGGTCCCTAATCCGCCGTAGCAATCGTAAAGTCAGGAGGAAAGGCAGAGAAGTAGGCAGAGGGCCCAAGGGATGAACTAGTGATGGATGTATCAAAGGACGGCCGCGTGGTCGCTACAAATGCCGAAGGAGCGAGGAAGCTAGGCTAACTCATGGAAAAGAGGAGAGAGCGCTGTGCTCCAACCATTAACAAAAAAAAAAAAAAAAAAAGGATAAAAATTATAATAGAAGAAATAAAGGAAGGGCCAGCACGCTGTAGACCGGCGGGTGCGCGTGTTAAATGCCTCTGCATCTTGAGTAGGAAGGGCTTCATCGAGGAGCAGATTAATGTACCTTTCAAGAAGGGAAGGAACATGGTCACACAACCGACAGAGTATTCTCATTACGGTGAAGGCCTGCTCTCAGGCATAGGCTGGGAACTAAAGGGACGCGCTCATCGGTGAAGGATAGGCAATTAAAAAAGAGGAGAACACAAAAGAGGTAAAAAGAGAAAGTGAAAGAGATAGAAAGAAGGCAGGAAGGAAGAAAAACAGCTCCTTTTCAGTGTTGTCCTGATACGATTTCTCCACACATCTGCTACCACCACCCTACCCCATCTCAAAAGTCGAATATATCATTGGCAAGTTCGGTTGCTTGAGCTGCTATATAACAATCATCCTGTGCTGGGCATGCCAGTGAACTGGCAAATGTAAAATAATATCATAACGAGATACTATCCATACCCATTAGGATCACCAAATAATGAAACGGAAGAGAAAAAACAGAGCAAGGCCATGGGTAACCGGTTAGGCAGCGTTCGTTAGAGGGAGAGAAATGTTTTCAACTCTGCTCAATCATCCATCAAGTCGGATAAACATGAGAAATGTAAAATGATGTGTTCCTTGAGAAAACAATCCCATGGTTCCCCCAAAAAAGTGCAACAGGAAGGGGGGTACATAAGATGTACATAAGATGGCTTATGGGAGCGGAGCCCCGTTTGGTGTGAACACTGCATAATCCTAGCGACGTGGAGGCAGGAGGCCAAGAGCAGCCGTGGAAGTCTTTGTGACGTAAGTCAACGCCGACAAGGCGCGTTGGTCCTTAGTTCCGAACAAGGAGAGCCCCCCATTGGACAATGCTATGGAGGATACAGGGAGTAACCCTGCTTTTCCAAAGAGAGTCAGAAGAGAAAAAAAAAAGTAAAAAAGGAATGGAAAGAGGATAATTAGCTGAATGCGCTTTTCATTTTGAGCGACATTGTGGATGATGACCTACTAATTGTCTCAAAACATGAGAGAGTGAGAGGTATGAATGATATATGTAGAGCAGAAAAGACTAATATTATTGAAGAATTTATCGTGATGTAAGGACGTCCCAGAGACCACCGCTAAGTACATAAGGAGCAAGCAAAATGTATGCTCTGCCTTAGTAATGTACATACTCAATCTTCCATTTCCTTAGTCTTTTGGAAGAGCACTCTAGAAAAAAACTGAAAAAGCCCAGGTCTGGGGTTCTTAAATTTTCTAAGGATCCTCAATAATGACTAAAAGCAAAAAAGAGCATTTGGACCATTAGAGAACGAGACGATCACCATATCCTAAGGGATTTTTATTTAGATGGGATAAATTGGCATGTATTCTAGAATATTTTGGGATCAAGATTCAAAAATACTTGTTGATGACGTTGTCATTAATCGCACAAGTTTATGGCATCAATACCAGGAGGTGAAGTCTAGTATACTGGCACTGGAAACTTTATCAGACTAAGCAAAAGAAGTGAACCCATTAAAAAATGGTTGTTTATAGCAGAGGTCTATGTGTAGGATCTTTCCAGGGTATGGCCCTTAGTATGGAACCATTCCAGGATCCTCGTCCTTGAACCGTTTGGGTGGTGCAAATCAAACGCCTAAAACGTTGAACAATCGTGTTACAAATTCCCTTTGTTTAAATGCCTAAGCGACGCCCTCCGCCCTAACTGTGAATGTACACACCTCTATCAGCATCTTAATTTAATTACTTTTTAAATGTACATATAATTTAGCACATGTAAGTAAAAGGAGGAAAAATGAAATTAGTAATCCTGTTATTTTTATGTGCAACTTATTTTTCTCTACAACATTTTGTTCAGTCTCTCATCTTAAAAGACAGCCTAGGTGGAACAATATTTCACCCTTGTGAAATGTTATAGTTACCGCCTCACACTCTAGTTTCAATCGACCCAGTCCCTCATGAGTTTACTAATAGAGATAAAGTGTCAAAGAAACAAACTGACTTAACCAGTCATTGTCCTCTGTTCCCCCTGGTTCTCAGTAGATATATTTCCTCCCTCATACTGCCAAGAATGATGTAGCACTATATTGCCTCAACAGTACGGCTCCTCTGTTGAGTTTACCTATGACCAACTAATCGCACGCTAATCCTCCACTATCGCACGTCAGTCTTCCGAGTTTTCACCCTCTTGCCCTAAGGGCTCTTGTCACGCATCGTTTCATATTGCCTGTTCAATTTTGGTTACTTCCTATATCCCTAGTATAGTCAAATCTCGTATCTTTAAAAATTATATTTTTAAGGTAATTATTTTTAAAAATGTATTGGGATTTAGATGTTTGCGTAATGAAATGTAAATACTATGGATTTATGTAACGCGTGGACTGCAATGCAGGTCTCCGTTTGAGCTAGCACACCCGATGGTTAGTGCTATTCCCGTCGAGGCATAGGTCCAGCTCAAAGAGTGTGTTCCCGGGTGAATCTCCAGCTCTGGAACTGGAGTTCCTCCTGGAATGTCCGGATTATTAAAGGCCACAGTTGTCCTTAGTCGCCAGCTGTGGCATGGTGAGAGCGAGTATAAAACCGCCACTCGAGCGCGAGAGAGCGAGCGAAAGTAACAATCCACTGGGACTTAACTTAAGCCATTACCAGGGAGTCCTATCTCTCCTCCTATGCCGGCCTAACACTTTTTCTTACCTAGAGAGATCTAGAGACTGAACAGCTGCATGTAAATCCTGATCACTTTGCTCTAAGATTCGCTCTCTTATCTGGGGATCAGCTATAGCATATTGAATAAAGTTTGAGAGATAAGGGCCATTTGCAAACACTAACCTTTTTGACGCGAAGATATGTTATTTGAATCTTTATCGTATACAACGTCGAGTTTAGAGATCCAGGCGAGGTGACTCAGAGGTTTTGCCTTTGGGGCTAATAATTCGCTCTGTTCTATTGATCTGTGTAATAGCATTTGCTTTACATGGTCTCAAGGTGAAGGTGAGGGAACTCTATCCTAAGGAAGAGTTAGGCTGATTAAAACTTGCCACATAAAGGGTGCCTCTTATGTTACGTTAGATAGAGACTGACAGGCTCCCAAATTATGAAAGAGTTCATGGTACTTTTCTTATTTTTTAGTTTTGTTTTTTTTTTTTTTTTTTTTTTTTTTTTTTTGTTTGTTTGTTTCCCTGTACCCCAGCTGTCCTGGAATTCACTCTGTGCNGCGGTTAAGAGTGCTGATTGCTCTTGCAGAGGACCTGGGTTCGATTCCCAGCACCCACATGGTGGCTGAGAACCATCTTTAACTCCAGTTCCAGGGGAATCCGATGCCCTCTTCTGACCTCCGTGGCATTGCACGGCACGGGTGCACCAACCTACTTGCAGACAGTACATTCATACACATAAAAAATAAAAATAAAGAAACACAAACCCTTCATAAATTGAAGGAGAGAAATACAGATGACGATATTTAGTGTCTATCCTCATAGTGTGCCTAGCAAAATGCCTATAGCAGAAATTGCTCTCTACCAGTATCATTCTCCAGTTCTTCCTTCTTTACAACTCTAATTTTATTTGGGGTATGATGTCCCCAAGTGAAAAACAACCTTTGTTACCTAGTCTTGCTTAAAACCAGCAGGTGCTAATGAATTGTAAATGGAACTGAGGCTTGGAGAAGACTCCAAAAAGGAGAGAGGTGGCAATGAAGGTGCCCATGCATGCCTGTTGGTCCTTTCTCTTCCCACTTTTCCTTCGTGGAATGTGGATGCTATGGCTTGACTTATTTTTTTTTCATGTTTCCATTTTTATTTGATGTTTCCAAATGTAAAAGTCAAGATTCTTACACCAGTTATGAGACTATCTCAAGTGAGATCATCCAAAGCGTATGATATATGCATACAACAATCATTTCTCTTCACCTTTTCTGCTTCATACAATGTGATTGACAGAAAATTAGATGGCATGGGCTTGGTCGGAAAATGTATGGCTTGACTTATAATAGCCATCTTGATCATTTTAGAATTAAAGCTATGTGCTGCAGATAGTGATAAAGGAAACTAGAAAGGACCGCCATCCCTGATGACTCGGTGCCCCCTGCACTCCTCATGATGTGGTGCCCACTGCATCCCTGATCACTTGGTGCCCACTACCACCCAGGCCTAAACTAGCTAGCTTCTAGAATTTTTATTATTGTTTTGCTTTACATTTTGAGACAGAGTCTCACTAAGTTTCCCAGACTGATCTTTTTTTTAAATTTTATTTATTTTTTATGTGTATGAATGTACTGTCTGCATGCAGGTTTGTACACCCCGTGTCGTGTAATGCCGCGGAGGTCAGAAGAGGGCATCCGAATCCCCTGGAACTGGAGTTAAAGACTGTTCTCAGCCGCCATGTGGGTGCTTGGGATCGAATCCAGGTCCTCTGCAAGAGCAGTTGGCACTCTTAACCACTAGGCCATCTCTCCAGCCCGATCCTCTTGTCTTAACCACCTAAGTAATGACTATTTTGCAACAGAGAATAAACTCCTAGCATTTAAGTCTTGGAGTCAGGTTTCTATTAACAGCAACTGAATATAAATAATTCTCAGCTACACTATTGCTGAAGGATGATGTGGAAAATGTTTAGGGCAAGAAGTTCCTCTGGAAAGAAGTTTGGGTGACAAGAAGAAATTTCAGCAAATAATTCTGCTCTTATCTGTTAGGCCTGAGCCTGCAGCCTGCCTTCACATAAGCCAGAAAAGCCCTGGCTGCCATAGCACTCTCCTGCCCTAGGTGCCCCTTTTCCCAGAGCTTCCTTCCCGCCCCAAAAAAGGAATGTCGGTGCCAAAAGTCCGATGTCTCAAATTCCAAATAGCCCACTAGTGCACTCTCCACACACCGCCAGCCCCCCAAATGCCCATCCAGATGTGCAGACAGTGCCCATACTTGGACATAGTCTAGCTCCTAGCCGAAGCCTCATCTCGCATCAACCCCTGAACCTATATAATGCCTAGGGGCATGCGTCTCCCCCAGCCCGGTTCCTGGAGGCTGGCAGGACCGCCCAGGACCAACCCAGTGAACCTGCCTCTGTTGGACTATAATTTGGTTTAATCTGGCTTTTTCCCTTTTTTAATTTTATTTCTTTCTTTCTATGTGTATGAATGTACTGTCTGCATGCAGGTCTGCGCACCCATGTCATGCAATGCCACGGAGGTCAGAAGAGGGCGTTGGATTCCCCTAGAACTGGAGTCAAAGACAGTTCTCAGCTGCCATGTGGGTGCTGGGAATCGAACCCGGGTCCTCTGTAAGAGCAGTCGGCACTCTTAACCGCTAAACCATCTCTCCAGCCCCCTAATCTGGCCTTTTCTATGCATTATTGGAACTTTACACTATCCTACCACCAACTACTTGCGCATCAATCACTGGCTTTTCCGGTAGAGGTGGGTCATGGAGCCTCTTTGAAATTCAGATATTTTTCATCTTAGTTGGTTAGCAGATGCACAGGAATAGCAAAGATAAAATGAGGCAGTCCCACACAGCGCCAACTAGAGACAGGGCTGGGGTGACCTGGCCTCCTTCAGCCTTGTGCAGAGCTTGTGTCTAGGCACAGAACTGGCCTGTGCCATCTCTCTCCTCCTTACTTCTTCCAGACTGCTGCTCAGGGAAACCAAAGTTCTTTGGGGAAGGAAGAGAGATGGAGGTACGAGGGAGAAATGAGTGAATCCCTCCAAGAATGCAACTCCAGGGATAATGCTCGCTGTCTGGCCGACCCCTTCCAAGGGTACCAGGGACTTCAGCTATCATTTACTTTTAGAGCAGGAAGATGTGGACATCCAAGGAGCAGCTCGCTTCCCATTGGCCCAGAGCGCTACCTGTGCTGTGGCTTTCTGACAGGAAGTTCAGTTGTCCTGGCACTCAATCTCCATGGCAACCCCTGCTTTGGAGACACTGAATGGAAACTGCTGGTGTGAGGAGGCCAGTAGCAGAATACTGATTTGCCTGGTATCTGTAACAATGACTGCATTTCAATACCTTCCCAGATACCCAAAGAGCTAAAAATACATCCTGTTCCATCTAGGGCTCCCCAGCCGGGCAAAGCATCTTAAAGTATCTCTGTGCTGACTCTAACTGACTATATTAGTATCTTTGCCAACTTGGACCTGGGGGACTCAGAGTGGATTTGAATGCAAGACTGCAGAGCTTAGGTCTGGAGGAATGCATTGGGAGAAGAAGAAGAGAAGTGGAGAAGCCCCCTAAGAGAAAACTAGGGGGTTTGGTACGTGATTGTGGGGGCAAGCAGTAGAGAGGATGTTGAGTCCCAACTCCTTGCAGAGTGTCAGGGTGTTTCTGCCTGAACTCAGATCACTTGGACATTTGGTCAATTTGGTCACTCAGCAAACATGTATTAGCACCTACTCTGTTCTAGGCTTCATGCCAGGCACTGAGATGACAAATGTGAATAAGAGAGCATGTGAGTTCCCTTCTCTCACCAGAACGTATGCAGGGGGTGGGGGTTGAAGTCAAGATTATTCACGAAAGTCTAGAAACATTGTGTCTATCTGGCTGTCATCTCTGTTAGGTGATGAGCTGTTTCTATGTGAAGATTGTGCTGCTGCAGCCCCAGCTGCTGCTGCGGCCCCGGCTGCTGCTGCGGCCCCGGCAGCTTCCAGCACCTAGTAGGCAGTAAAGTGATATGGAACTAGAGTAAAGGGATGGAATAGAGAGGCGTCGTGGCTCCAGCTGTGACCTGTTCCACCCTAGTGCTGCAGCCTCCCAGCGCACCTCCACAAAGCTCTGGCTGGCTCTGCAAAGTGCGTGCTTAGGCCATGAGGCACTGTATTCAGGATAAACGAGGTGACCACTCTGCTGACACCTGCTAAGGGAGCTCAATATAAAGTGACAGATTGAATTAATTCCCAGTCTCTCTGGCAGGGTCTACAGACTGTCCTCCTCCCATCCTTTCTTTCTTCCCATAATCACTGCACATGTCATTCAATTAATTCTGCATTTCCCGGAGCAGGAGGCTGTAGAGTTTAGAGTGTGCCGCCCGTGCCAGGGTTGCTTGCAAAAAACAGGTGCCGCGCACTTGGCTCCAGCCGACACTCCAGCCAGCCTCCTCCACAGGCAGATAAGCCGCAGATGGGAAAACGGGGCATGACTGTGCTCCCAGGGACTGTTCTTGGATACCCAGTAGGTGCCAAGCAGGTACATTAGGTGCAAACAAATGCCCCAGCTCACCTGATGCCATGTTGGGCCTTGGGGATCAGACTCTGCAGTGACAGAGAAGGGCTTGGGTTCTTGACAGTACCCCAGACCCTCCTCAGTCTGCAGAGAGTGAGAACAAATAAGAGCTTCCTAATCCTCCATTCTGGCTCCAGAGATGCCTGCCGGGAGGGGCGGGGGGGCGGGGGCAGCAGAGCTCCTTCCATTCCTCCTGGAACCCCATGGCCAAAACTGCAAAAGCTTATTTCCTTCTTCTTCCGCCCTAGTTCCTCTGTCAGGTGAGACAGTAGCCAGACTCATGGTTTTCCTTTTCCTTCCTGCTAGAAGGGTCTGGGGCTGCTCGAGGCTTGGTCTGCAAGGTTTCCAGCCATCACCTACCTCCACTGGAGAGGCTCCTTTGAGGACTCTGGGAGGGTGTTCTCTGACAGGCTTCAACCTGGCCCAGTGCTGAACTCCTTTAGGCTTTTTATCCCTCGCCCTCCCCATGAGCTGCTCTCGGCCAGGCTGATGATCCCCTTCACAGGGCCTCAGCAGGATCCTCCTTACAGAAGACATAGCAGAGAAAACCGGTTTACTGAAGCAGTGGATCCATTGTATGTCTGCGGCTTATGTAGAGAAAGAGCCTTGAGTTTGGAGCAGAACTCAGTTCCCAGGCCTGCTTTCCCCACACAGCTAGTCAACTTAGCTGCACCGCTGGCCCCGAGAGCCTGTCCCACTTCCCAGGATTCTCAGGAGGATCCACTGGGACAATGGCCATTCAAGTGCTGTGGACTGGAGCACACAGTTGTGGAAAGCACTTCTACTCTACAGTGTGGCTGACCCTGTGCTGTGTGCAACAGCAGGTAGGAAGGTGGTGGTTGCCACCTTGTAAAGCTGTGTGCTCCAGAGTGGACCTCTCAGGGTTGTGAGCACTGTGACTGATGACACTATTAACTGCTGTTCCTTAAGAAGGATGGGGTTAGGAGCATGAGGAAGGCGCACATATGTGAAACAAGAGGACACATGGATTGTGACAAAGTGCTTTCATGGCCAGTAAATGCAATGAGAGAAGAAAGGAGAGGAAGAGGAAAGCCAGCATAGCCCAGAATACCAGGAGAGGTTTCAGGGAGGGAATTGTGTGACACTGCAGACATCTAAATTGAAACACACTCCAGTTTGTATAGCTACAGAATCACTACGGAGACATTTCCTCAGAACACATCCCTCTATTAACAACCCGCACTGCCTGGCCTTCAGGAAGCTGACTGAGATCAAGGACAGAGGGGACCCAGCGAGCAAGCGGATGAGGCAGCTTAGCTTGGTGTAGTTTGACTCCCTGCTGAGCAGCAGGAGGTAAGATGGTAAATATGGGTAAACATAAGATGGTAAAGATGGTTACTGGGCTTTGGGCTTCAACGTTGTGTCTCTCCATCTGTGGCTTACTTAGCAGTTGTTTTCCCTGGACAAACGTACTTAGCCTACCTAAGTCTCAATTTCTCTCTTTCCTCTCTTTTCTGTTTTGTTTGGTTTGGAGTCAGGGTCTGACTACATGGTCCTCAATGGCCTTGAACTTGTTTTATAGCCTGATTTGGCTTTAAAATGATGGGCATCTTCTTGGCTCAGGCTCTGCACATACCACCATGCCCAGCTCTTACTCTCAATTTTTTCAACAGTAAAAAGCTGATAACAATATCTATACAAAGTGGCTTTCTTTTTTTGGTCTTTTGAGACAGGGTCTCCCTGTAGCCCCAGCTGGCCTGGAACTTGCTACATATACCAACCTGGCCTTGAACTCACCGATATCCCAGTCTCTGCCTCCCGAGTGCTGGGATTAAAGGCGTGCACCACCATGCCTGGCTCAAAGTGGCTATTTTGAGGATTATATTAAATCCAGTCCATGGTTCTGTGGCTCACAGACCAACCCAAGTTCCCTTCCCTGAGCTCTGCATTTGTCTTTTTTGTTGTTGCTGTTGTTTCTTGTTTTGTTTTGTTTTATTTTGAGACAGGGCCCCTGACTAGCCTAGAACTCACTCTGTAGAGCAGGCTAGCCTCAAACTCATGGAGATCTGTCTGTCTCTGCCTCTTGAGTGCTGGGATTAAAGACATGGACCATGACACCCAGCTTCATGAGTTCCCCATCTTTAGAATGGGAACATCACCTTGTCCAAAGGTGGTGCCTGAGTTAAATGCATGTATATAATATAGTTAGGGGATACAGAGGTAGATAGCTCAGTTGGCAAATGCTTGCTGTTCAAGCTGAGGACCTGAATTCCATACCCAGAACCCACATAAAAGAGCCAGTTATGGTGGCACGCACTTGTAACCTCGTACCGGGAAGGATACCTAGGGCTCACTGGCAAGCCAGGCTAGCTGAATTGGCTAGCCCCAGGCCAAGGAGAGATCCTGTCTCAGGAAAACACGTTTGAGAGTGGCTTAGGCATGACACCCTGACTGTCCTCTGGCTCTCACATACTTGCTCACACATGTGCATGTACACACCCTGCCACAATGCACACACAAACAAGTACACATATATAACACATACACTCACACTAAATAAAGTAATTAAATTAGCTGGCACTAGAAAGCTGCTCAGTGAATGTGGTAACAGGCCAGATCTGCTCTAGGGAGATAGTAGAATTTGAAGTTTCCTGAGGAGAGAGGATGGGTTCCTGCTGTATCATTTTTTGTTTGTTTGTTTGTTTGTTTGTTTGTGTGTGGGAATCAGACTGGAAAGTAACTCTAGGACCTCATGATGCTAGGAGAGATTTCTACTACTGAGCTACAGCCTCAGCTTTTTCTCTTTTATTAAAAAAGAAAGACAGGAGCCAGGCGTGGTGGCGCACACCTTTAATCCTAGCACTTGGGGGGCAGAGGCAGGCAGATCTTTGTGAGTTCAAGGCCAGCCTGGTAAGTTCCAGGCCATAGTAAGAGCTTGTCTCTAAACAAACAAATAAACAAACAAATATTAAGAATAGATAGACTGCCCTCATTTGGATATGTCTGTAGTCTTGCAAGCTTAACTATCTTACACTCTCCTACAAATGGACCTTAAGATCTTGTTTTAGAGGTTCAGGCAGGGAAACGCAGCTACTCATAGATGCTTGCATGAAGAACTATCCTCTGTCAGAGACAGTCATCCTCTTACATTGAGCACATAACTTTGGTGTGTGTGTGGGGGGTGTGCACATGGAGCAGTGAGAGAGAAAGAAGACGCCCACCTGGGCAGCCAGATCCTGGCAATTGACGAATTGACAGATGACAAACCAGCATTTCCCTCACATCCCCAGCTGGCCCATCCACCTTCTCCTGTGACCACGGAAAACAGTGCAGAGTGTTCTAATCAATAAGATGTACCTGTGCCCAGGAGGGAGAGCTCCTCCGTGGGGGGCAAAGTCCGCTGTCCTCATTCCTCACAGATTGGAGCTAGCAAGTGAAGCAGGCCCCACCTCCACTAGTGCTTGGCACCTCTCATCTCCTCAAACCCTAGTGACCAACTGCATGGCCGTAACCAGGGTAGAGAGGGCATTTGGAGATAGCTCTCTGGCACCTCATTTCTTTAGTGGAAAGAAAAAGAAATCATTTTAGTGGATTTATTTTCCTGCAGGCAACTGAGTTACAGAACCTGTACATCCTCCCCTAGCCATGAAGCCTCTGAGCTTCCTAAGCTACCTCGGCCTAGGCCTCATCAGATAAATGCACTCCAGTCCAGGGCCGCTGGGCTCTGGGCACCTTGGATTAGAATGGGGGAGGCAGGAAGTGAGCTGCCCGATGACTCAGAGCCTGCCTCCACCCCGGCTCCTTCCTTTGACCAGTCCTCAGAAGAGCTACCAGGTAGCTGGACAGCTCACCAGTGTGGATTTGCATTCAGAGTCTGACTAATGAGGGACCCACAACTACAGCCTGCTTAAAAATGGACCTGGACCGAGGGCAGAAACACGGAGATCAAAACTCTGGGTTAGGCCCCATCTGCTTTATGAATGATGAGCAGCCAAAGTGACCTTCACCTTTGGGTGCTTTGTTTTCTTTGCCTGAATGGGGTTGCTGCTCCTGCCCCGCTCATCTTGGAGGGTCGATGTGTGAGGACCACGTGCGTCAGTGCTGTTAGCCCAACGCCTTACAAGTAATCCCAAACAAGTCACTCAGGTGTCACCTTTGCTCTTGGGCAAATAATTCCAAATCCCTGACTTGTGAGCAAATTTTAATTCTGTCTCTTTCTGCTGCACCGTTCATGATCTTGGCTCGTGGAGCTTGAAGTCCTCCAAACTGACCTGCAGAGCCAAGCTGCTCTGCGTGAAGTAGAGGGGCATGAGCACGGGCCTGCTGCTGTAGGTCCTTCAGAGACCCTGCTCATTCCCTTACTGCACCCTAGCTGGCTGTGTCTGTGTGCCTGTCACCTCCCTCTCCTTTCTGACTACTATGTGGCCCTTTTCCCATCCTCCAGTGCTGACGTCAAATGCTAGAATGGCCGAGCCTGCAGAAGAAGGTGAGGTCAAGGCTTCCTGGCAACCCAGGGACTTGGCTTCAGGAGTGTCCACCTGCTTCCCTGCCTGATGGGCTCAGCTGAGCCTCCCGGGCCACAGCCTCTCTCTCCTCCTCCTGAGCCTTGGTGGCCTCCAAAACCAGGTGGTGGATCCTTTCCTGGTCCAGTCTCACAGCAGCCTAGTGGAAGGGCTGGCCTTCTTTACATTTGGGTTTCTCCCTCAAAGAAATCCCATTGTGGGTGTGTGGATGATTGAAAGTAGGAAGGAGTAACTTCGACGGTCTCAAAAACAAATTGTCCCTTGAGGATTTGGCTTCTCTCCTAATAGGAATTCCAGCTCCGTCTAAGTCCCTCTGTCACATTCTTACATCAACCATGTGGATGTATTTCTTTTTTTTCTTTTTTTTTTTCTTTTTTTTTTTTTTTTTTTTTGTCTTTTTGAGACAGGGTCTCCTGTGGCCCCAAGGCTTGTCTGGAACTCCACTCTGTAGCCCAGGCTGGCCCTTGAACTCACAAAGATCTGCTGCCTTTGCCTCCCAAGTACTAGGATTTTAAAGGGGTGCACCACCACCCACCTGACTGGATGTATTTCTTTTTTAAATTTTTATTTCTTTCCGTTATGTGTATGAATGTATTGTCTGCATGCAAGTTTGTGCATCTGTGATGTGCAATGCCCGCCGGGAGGTCAGAAGAGGGTGTCAGGACTCCCCTGGAACTGGAGATTCTCCTGGTATATGGAAGTTTCAGACGGATCTCGGCCGCCATGTGGGTGCTGGGATCGAACTTGGGTCCTCTGCAGAGCGGTCGGCGCTCTTAACTGCTAGGCCATCGCTCCAGCCCTGGATGTATTTCTTAGAGAGGATAATTTCAGCCCTTTTCTTGGGAATTTCCTACCACAAATGGTTCAGGCTTGGGTACTGGTACCAAATGTGGCCCACTAGAGCAAATCTGAGAAAAGGAGAAGACTGGGAGGATAAAAAGACGGAGATAGGGAGAGGTAAGTCTGGATTGCGGTATTGCTTTAGGTTTTCTTTCTGGATTATGGCTTTATGATTCATTTCATTCTTTTTACATTCCTTCCTTCCAGTTCTTTTCTTTATTTCTTCTCTCTCTATACCATCCCTACCTCCTCCCTCTCTCTCCCTTTCTTTCTCTCTCTCTTTCTTTCTTTCTTTCTTTCTTTCTTTCTTTCTTTCTTTCTTTCTTTCTTTCTTTCTTTCTTTCTGCCATCTTCCCTGATGTCACTCTCTACAAGAGCATCAGGTCTTCAACACAAAATACAACTTTCACCTAAAAAGAACTGTGACATGTGTTGACTCTTGAGGCAAATATGAGTATCATGGCCTCGAAGCACAGATACAGGTTGCTTCAATACCAATAGACATGGAAACCATCTCAAAATGTGTTTATAGTTACAGAACAAAAGCAAGCCATAAATCAAGGTATTTTTCAAATCCATGGTAGAAACATCAAGTAGGTGGGTTACAGCAAAGGTGAGTCTCTGTTACAGGGTTCAGGTGGCACCTGATGGCATTCATAGACTTGGGGTTGGTGGAAGCTAGTGGTCTAAAGGTTTTATCTGACAGTCACAAGAATATTGGGTCAGACTCAGAGATAGACAATGAGCAGTTGTT
This sequence comes from Rhizomys pruinosus, assembly GCA_009823505.1. Classification (NCBI taxonomy): domain Eukaryota; kingdom Metazoa; phylum Chordata; class Mammalia; order Rodentia; family Spalacidae; genus Rhizomys; species Rhizomys pruinosus. Next base: position 1,140,568 of record VZQC01004746.1, on the reverse strand, counting down.
TAGAGGACAAAACATAGAACAAGATAATATGGCTCTGGATATGCAGCATTTTAACACTCCACCATCATGAAGTTCTAATCATTCAATCAGTCTTGCAGATCTTTAACATAGGTATGGCTTTTTCTTGGAAACATCAGTTCATAAGATATATTCACATATGTGAACTGTACGGTGAGCGAGCTTGATGTGAGCCCTGCCTGGAGGGGGCTAGTACATAAAGCAATAGGGCCAAAGGGCAGTCAGAGGAAAACCCAGATATATAGGAAAACATGAAGGAAGATGAAGGAAGAACCCTCCCCACCCTGGAGAGCAGCTGAGCTTCCAAGGGAGGATAAGGCTTTTGCTAAGAGGCCTTAACCAAGTGAGGGAGGTGGCCGGCCACCTGGGGAAGGAGAGGTGGGAGTGCAGCCGGGGAGCTGGGTCTGGAAGCCACCTGGGAGACAGCTGCCTTTGATGCAACTGAGTCCCACTAAGGTGTTAATTGTTCAGTAAGGAAAGCATTAGTTTATAACAGCTTCAAGGTGTGACCCTTCTGGAAAGTTGTTTTCATTGCCTTTTTTTTTTCTTTCTCCCAGAGAAGCGTAGGCCAGCCTCAAACACCAGATCCTTACAACTCTGTCTCCTGGCACTGACATTATGGTGGTTTTGGAAGGAAGCAGAGTTAGGCTCTGCCACTGCCACTCACTACCAGGAACTTGAAGCAAGTCAGTTGTTTGGAAGCATCACTTTGTTGTGCTGGTTGAAGCGGGTATCACACTGAAAGAGCCCAACTTAGAGCTGGCATAAAATACGCGCTCAGACAGACATGCCGCTTTTACCTTGAAAAACTGAGCATAGCATTGCCGTAGCATCCAGAATTCCACTTGTGAGTGTGAAGCACAAAAGGGTGAAAACCAGGACGGGAGTAGATGCTGGTCCACCCATGTTTCTCGAAGTGCTACCACAATAGCTGAAAGATGGGAGCAACCTAAGTGTCGATGGAGAAGGACAGCTAAAATTCTATACACATGATAGAATTTTTTAGCCTTGAAAAATGGAGACAAGCTAGGGTTGGTGGTGTAACCCCAGCTGCTCGGGAAGCTGATGCAGGAGGACCACAAATTCAAGGCCTGCTTAGACTAGAGACTGAGTTCAAGGCCAGCTTGGGCACGGTTAGTGAGACCCTATAAAAATAAGTAAACAAAGAAACAAAAAAGGCTGGAGATGTAGCTCAGTGCTGGAGTACCTGCCTAGCGCATCTGAGGCTCACACGCAGGAGACAATGCAGTCATATGCAATATGGGTGAGACTTTAAGACATTATGCAAATTGAAATGCTGGTCACAAAAGGCACATATTGTACCATTCTGCTTAGATCATGGACTTAGTGAAGTCAATTTCAGAGAGAATGGCAGCTGCTAGGAGCAGGAAGTGGGGAATAAGGAGAGATTGTTCAATTCCTGTGGAGATAGATGGTAGTAATGGCTACACGACAGTGAGAATGCACTTAATGTCACTAGTGCATTAAAAATGGTTGAACAGCTGGGTGTGATGGTGCACGCCTTTAATCCCAGCACTCAGGAGGCAGAGGCAGGCAGATCTCTGTGACTTCAAGGCCAGCATGGTCTACATAGTGAGCTCCAGGGCATCTGGGGCTACAGGGAGACCTTGTCTCAAATAGGACCCCCCCCAAAAAAAAGGGTGAACAGTATTTGCTATGCTATATATTTTTTAAACACAGTTTTTATAATGTTGCTTTTATTCTCCTCTAGAAGCAAAGGCTTTACTTTTACCACTATCTCTTTTCTATGAGGAAAGCTGACAGGGCAGACTCATTGTGACACTTCTGAAAGGTCACCAGCCTTGAGCTTAATACCTAATTATCGACTGACCCTGCCCACACTCCCACAGGGGGCATTGATTAATGGTGTTCTCTTCTGGCTGGGAAGTCTATAGATCAGACTCATTGGAAGTTGGCTCTGTGCTAGAGCTGGGCAGAGGGAGGGGGATGCAGATTTGTGTTCACTGAGTGTCTACTTCACACCAGCTGCCAGGCATGCAAATGAAAAGCTTCTGTCCTCAAGGAATTTGCAGACACCTCTGTCCTTGATTGCCAGCCAGCCAGGCAGGCCTGACTGTGGAAATGGCCAGAAGGGGAAAGGGGAAAGGCATATTTTAACAATTATTGGCCAGGACTTACGACTTTGAGACATTTCTCCAGGGCCCCCATAAGATCTGGCTCTTGAGGCCAGGTTGACCTGGTGACCTCTAACAATAAAAGTGCCTGTGTCCAGACAGGAGGAGTAGTTAGGCTTGGCTGGCAGAATCTTCACAGCGCTGAAGTTGGCAATCACTCAGGTCACGGGGCAGGGAGGGATAGGAGGCCAATCCCAGCCCCCACTTCAGAAGGAACTTGCTTTGGTCAGCGTCTCCTTGAGGTCACAAGCCCCAAGAACTGGCGAAACACCCAGAGACTGGGGTTCTGAAAAGAGGGTCTCATATTTCTTCTATCTCATCCTCTAGGCCCACAGCACACAGCGACTCATTGGTAAATACAGTTGGGAGTACAGACTCAAAGTCCCAATCTCAAACAAGTGCTTTTTATAAACTCAACATTCATATAGTTTTGACTTAATATTAGTCACGTTGATAATTTAGTTTTTGCTTTTAAGCTGGCAGAGACAGAGATCTATCAAAGTATAATTTCCTCCAAATTTTTATAAAGAGTAAAAAGTGTGAGTCTCATAGAAAGGTCTGGCTGATTTTGAAGAAGTGTTTCAGTGGGAGAGGGAGGGGGATGGGAAAGGCCAATGGTGTGCATGTGTGAAAATTACCAAAATTCATTATATACGAGTATGCAATTGTCCAAGAATTAAAAAATTAAGGGTCCCCAAATCTTATTTAAAAAGAAAAAAGGGTGTTTTTGTTCCGTTTGGGGATTTTGTTATTGTTCTTGTTTGAGACAGGGTCTTACTGTACTGTCTCAGCTAGCCTGGAACTTGATATATACACCAGGCTGGCCTGGAACTCAAAGAGATCCATCTACCTGACTCTGCCTCCCAAGTGCTGAGATTAAAGGCATATATCACCATACCTGGCTGAAAAAGAAAAAGGTTTTCTTGAACTCATTCATTAATAATAAAATGATAATTTGGTTCAAAGGCCATTTAAGGAATAGCATTTAAAAAGAAAGGCACACCAAGAAAATGTCTTACACATTTGAGACAAGTTTGTTTAATGACAGGGCAATAAAACTGGGGTTATCATTCCTACAGGAAAAATCATTGAGTCTTTCTCTACCCAATAGAACACTGTTCAAGTTAACATGTAACTTCACAGTCTGAGCCCTTAATTAACAGTAATAAAACATGACTGTCCACCTTCTGGAGATGCTTTCTCCAGTAGGTAGATAATGTGAGCCATGCATGTAATTTAGCTGTTTCTAGTAGTCACATTAAGAAGCAAAACCAAAGCCATGTGTGCTGGCACAAAGCTGTAATCCCAACACTCAGGACGATGAGGCAAGAGGCTGTTGAGTTTGAGGTCATCATCAATCACACAGTGAGACCTTGTCTCAAATAAATCAAATGCCTAAACCAGAATCCACATACAAAAGAAGCAAAAACAAACATAAAATTAATTTGAATAATATGTTTTAACCCAACAAGTCCAAAATATTGTCATTTTGACATATGGCATTAGCCACATTTTGAGTGTTCAACAGCCATCTGTGAATTGCAGTTCTAGAGAATCCAGTAATCTTTGTGTGAATCTGTTAAACAGAGCTTCTATATGACACTGGAAGAACACAGCCTTCCTCTTGGCCTCATCTATAATTCAAATAAATCTTTGCAACAAATGCTCATAGGTTCCTATGACCTAGCTGGTAGGGAGGGGCTACAGGACAAATGAGTCTAACCTATGGATACTAACAGGTGTGTGCAAAGCAGTTGAGGAAACATCTGGTGCAAGGAACGCTGCGGGGGGAGGGGGGAAATGCCCAGGGCGATGCGGTATGACATTCTGTGGATAAGATGTGGTGGGGGGCTGGAGAGATAGCCTAGTGGTTAAGAGCGCCGACTGCTCTTGCAGAGGACCCGGGTTCGATCCCCAGCACCCACAGGGCAGCTGAGAACTGTCTGAAACTCCAATTCCAGGAGAACTCCAGTTCCAGGGGAATCCGACACCCTCTTCTGACCTCCGCAGAATTGCACGACACGGGTGCACAAACCTACATGCAGACAGTACAGTCGTACACATAGAAAAAAAAAGATGTGGTGGATCAGGAAAGAGTTCACCAAGGATGAGTCAGTTTACAAGGTGGAGGACATAGAGGAAGGACACTCCAAGCAGAAGGCTGAGTGAGCCCAGCCCAGGGAAGGGCACGGGTTCAGAGAACAGCAGTTTGGACCTATGGCAAGAGAACAGGGTGTATGGAAACAGAGAGGGCGGAACTGACGGAGGTCTGGAAGGCAGGCTGAAACCTGAGGGTCAAAGGCTAGGAGAAGTCATGCTGCCATGTCTTATCTGCACCCAGAAAAGAAGGGTCAGGGTCAGGTATGTCTTTTAGTAAGCTCCTTGAAGGAGCTGGAGCCTGGTGGCTCGTTAGAGCTTCATCTCCATCCCTCTCATCACCGCTGTTGTGAACGGGGAGAAAGCTTACATCATGAGTGATCACTGAAAATATTTTCTGGCTATCAGGAGACAGAGTGATGTCCAAGTGCAGGACGATGAAAGCACGGCTGGAAAAGGCAGAGTGACTCCTGAGGTCATGACTGAGGCGCCCCCTGGAATCTGAGGAAGACTGGAAGATGACGTACGGTGGCTTTGCCGCTGACAGCCAGGCAGCCGTTGGGTCAGGTTCACGTGAGATAAGAGAATCCCCGCCTGGCATTAATGCAGCCACTGGCCAAGTGAGCAAGAAAGGGCACACCTGGGTAGTTTCAATCCCGTCATCTGGAGGGAGATAAGAGCTGGCTTTGATTTCTCTTGCCCTTTACATTTGAGAAGCTCAAATTTCTTTACAGGCATCCCTTAAGACACTTGGTCTCAGCTTTTGGAAGAGGCAGGTCAAACAAGGGTAGGTAAGTCTGGAACAGGTCACAGAGTACAACGAACCAAATCTTGGAAACAGTCTCCCAGGAGCCTCACCCTGACAGTGTCAGAAGAAGGAAATGGACTTGTTCTACTGCTAATTCTACCTGAGAAACAATACACATGCCCAGAACAAGCTTCTGCAGCAGAGAGCCTGTGGCTGCCAGGAAGGGAAGAGAGTGTGGGGGAGAGAATTCACAGGGCTCTGCAGTCGGCTGACTCTTGCTGGCATGTGCACACTTAGGCATGGGGCAGGGCTGGGTCTCACACCAGCTTCTTAGGGCTGAATTGTCTTGTAGACAGCAGACTCTAGGGTCCTCATTCCACCCGAGGCTGTACAACTGTCATATGCAGGGCTAACCAGCCATTAGGATGGGGAAATGCCGATCTCATCTCCTTGGAAATAAGACTCCCTCTACTTCAGCTTCCACACTTTTTGCTATGAGCCGATAGCTGCTGGGTTTCACACGAATGGCTCCTGATGACAGGGAGAAGAGGGAAAACCAAAGCCCTGAGCAGCAGAGGCCACTGAATCGGAACTCAGCAATAGAGCCAGGCCTGCCAGCTCCCAGCCCCATGTTTAGAAATGAGCTCCCCAAAATGCCAACTAGTTGGTTAAAGCCAAAATGCAGCATGATCTCCAGCTGAGTTTTTTTTTTTTTTTTTTTTTTTTTTTCGAGACAGGGTCTCCCTGTAGCCCCAGCTGTCCTGGAACTCACTCTGTAGACCAGGCTGGCCTTGAACTCACAAAGATCCGCCTGCCTCTGCCTCCCAAGTGCTAGGATTAAAGGCATGCGCCACCCAGCCCGGCTTCCAGCTGTGTTCTAAATATTGGACACAAGTTCAGGTGCCTCTTCACCAGCCACATAAGCCACAAACACTTGTGACAGGACCTCTGGTCTTTTCTTCTATCCTCAGGCAGACTGAAGCTTTGGCCCAGACCCTCAGGAGAGGCTGTGACTGTTCTGAGGCCCCCTGTGCTCAGCGGTCCTGTAGTGTGGGCTACCTATTAGGTGTGGAGAGGGCTTTAGAGCTCATCCAGACAGGAAGGGGAGATATGAGAACAGAACACTTCATGAAGCATCATCAGTTAGTAGATATGCGATCTCTTCCAAACCCTCAAGAATCTACGAAGGTGGGCAGTGTTATCTTACCCTTGAATGTCAAGTTGGAGCTGCAGTGTAGACAAAGTGCCAAAGATCACACAGTCTAAGTGGGACCCAGGTTAGAGATCAGGGACCCCAGTTCCTGCCAACAGTTATCCCCAAGGAGGCCTGCCCTGAACTCTAGAGAAGTCAGTGATAGCCACAACTTCTTGGGGTAGACGGAAAAGCATCAATCAGAGTCACCTGGCTCCAGCCATCTTCGTAATCTGTGCAGTGTGTAGCTTCTAAATTTTTCATTTATTTATTTGTTTGTTTATTTAGTGTGTGTGTGTGTATGTATACACGCATGTACACTGTGTGCATGTAGAGGTTGGTGAACAACTTCATAGCGTCTGTTTTCTCTTTCCACCATGTGGGTCTCGGATTGAACTTAGGCTTCAGGCTTGGTGGCAGTCGCCTGTACATGCAGAACCATCTTGTTGATCCTGCAGAGTGAAACTTCAAGACTGAGTTTCTTCACAGTGGGTGGGGTGGAGGCACTCTCACTGAGATTCTGATGGATGTTCTGGATCCTCTCTGGGAAATGTATTTTACCCCCATGCACTTACAACCTTGACTGCAATTAAAGGGGGTTCATGGGCTCTGAAAGTTAAGCTACTTCTGACACACAGTGAGTGTTGCAAGGGGAAATGGGGCCAGGGCTCCAGAGAAACAATGTTTTGGAAGCGGAGGAGGAAGGGCAGAGGGTTACCACTGGGATCTGAGAGGGAGCCAGCTGTGCAGTGCCCGGGGACCTGGGCACCTCCCAGGGTGAAGCTTGCTGGTGTCCTGGGAGGTCATCAAAGGCACAAGGAACAGCTCTCAGAGCCTGAAAGTGTCAGGCTCCAGACCAGCCCTGACCCATTTCAGACCTGAGCTTTGCTCTTATGAAAGAGGTAGTATTCCATTCCCAGATCTGCTTCCTGCATCGCCATTTAGAAAGTGGATTAAGATCTTTCCCCACAGCCAGCAGCATCCACAATTGGAATCAAAACCCAAAGTGGTCTTGGTCTCAAAGCAACCTTCCACTTGCCAAAGGTGGGTGGCATCAGGCTAACTCGGTCATAAGCCAGCCTGTTAAAAATGTGATTACGTGGGCCTGGAGAGATGGCTCAGCAGTTAAGAGCGCTGCTTGCTCTTGCAGAAGACCTGAGTTTGATTCCCAGCACCCACATGGTGGCTAAGAACCATCTTTAAGCCAGGCATGGTGGTGCATGCCTTTAATCCCAGTACTGGGGAGGCAGAGGCTAGTGGATCTCTGAGTTCAAGGCCAGCCTGGTCTACAGAATGAGTTCCAGGACAGCTGGGGCTATAGGGAGACCCTGTCTCAAAAATAATAATAATAATAATAATAATAATATGATGATGATGATGATGATGATGATGAAAACACCCAGGAAAAAGACCCCTACCTTATCTGGGCCAGCCTGGAATGTACACTTCCAGGGCCAAGCCACCTCTGAGTGAAATGACTGTGTTTTCCTTGAATTGTGCCTGCTCCATTCAATTGGGCACTTGCTCAGGAGACACCCAAACAGAACCTCTGTCCAGTGGTTCTATTTCCAGCCTGTTTGATTCATGTTAGGCTTCACAGCCTCACCCCTCAGTGGTCCGGCCCTCCTTCAGTGCCTCTCCCACCGTCCTCTCTTTTCTCTGTCTTTACTCTCCCACTGTCCTCTTCGCCTCCTCCAGGTCTTCCTTCTCTTCTGAAACACTTGCCTTGTGGGTCTGTTCTCATCACTGTAACACACCTGAGATGATCAGCTTAGTAGAAAGAAGGCTTACTGGGTTTATGGTTTCAGAAGTATCAGTCCATGGTCACGTGGCTGTCATTTTGGGCTTGTGGACACAGTATATCATGGTGGGTGCACAAGGCAGAGGTGTACTTACTTCATGGAGGCCCAGAAGCAAAGAGAGGAAGGAAGGAAGGGGCTCCAGCATCCTCTTCAAGGTCACTAAGCTCCTCCCACTAAGCCTCGCATCCTAGAGATTCCATTATCTGAGAATCGCACCTTGGGCAGGGGACCAAGTCTTAGGGACTAGTGAAGATCCAAACTGTAATGTCTGCTTTCCATGGGTCTTCCTGTGCTTCCACCCACCTAATTGCCTTCTTGACTCTACTTCCAATGGCTCACAGGTGTGTGGAAAAGACCCGGGCCTTGGGGGAGAGAATAGCCTGCTATAAACAGGACTGAGTTACTCCAACCACAGACATAGCCCTGGGAACAGGCAGCATCTTGTTTACAAGAACAAAGGTCATTCTGCTTGTAAGTCACCAAAGAGAGAAATGGTCATGCCAGTGAAGTGTCTCATGGGCACTGATGTCTTTAGACAGGCCTGGCCTCAAAGCTGGACACACAAAATCCCATTAATCCACAGTGAAAGGCCCTAGAAAGTGATTTAGGGGAAAGAATTTGGGGCACTTTTTGCTGTTGTAGCCATCAGACCTGTAACCTCATTACCCGGCTGGTTCCCCAAGGATACACACTGAGCATTGTTTAGCTAAGTCTGGCCAGTGTTTGACACACCCCATCCCTCTAGTCCTGCAATATAGGTTTACCCCATTCCTCTAAAGAGAAACCAAGCTCAAAGAAGTTAAGTCATTTGCTCAAGGCCACACAGTTCCTAAGCAGCAGTGGCAGCTAGTGGCTGATTATAGCAGCGATGTTACTGAGGGGCTGGCTTCTACCTACAGCGGGGTCTGGCCATAGAGCCAGTGGTAGGTGCACAAAGCCAGAGCCAGCCGAAAGGGATCCAGGGCTTTGAAATCTACCTGTAGTCTTTCAGAATACTCTCTGTGCATTCCTTTTCTCGTCTCTAAATTGTGAGCGGTAAAAGAGTCCTCACCTCCTAGGCTTGTTCAGAGGATTGAATATGCACGAGGTGTTGAACACTGTTTTGCCCTGCCACAAGGACTGTCAAAGGGAGCTGTGTTCTCTGAATTCCTGAGGTACCAGCCCCTAACAGCAGGGCACCCACATCCCTGAGAGGCTGGGGAAATGATAACTCTCCACCCCAGCTGCGTTATGGGGCCCCAGAGAACCTGTCCATAGACTTTCTCTAATTTTCCCAGCTGCCTTTGGCGTGTATGGGTTACTCCCAATTTGCAGCTGTGGAGGCTGAAGTTTAGTAGCATCATGGGCCTGGGATGGACCCCTTTAGAAACACCCACCACTGAGCTTCTCTTCTGTAGCACCCTTCTTCATCAGGGATTTTGTCCAGAAGCACGAACCGTATGGTGAGTGACAGCTGGAGACAGCAAGAGACACACAATACCGGTACTTCATGAAGACTTAAAAGAAGAAGGCAAGTGGTAAAGGGCCCAGGACATGGGCCCCTGGCTGTCCCAAGTAGACTCTATGTAGGCCTGCAGCCATTAATCCCAGGAAGAAAGCCCAGATATTTTGAGCCTGGGGAGCTGGGGTGCTGTGGTGGGGGCAATGGATGGCAGCACTGATAGTGTGAAGGGGCACAGAGACTCAGCGATGGTATAGCAGGGGCATAGCACCCCAGGGAATTGGTTCTGAACAAATTCTGTGATTTAGACATGGGCTGGAATGACAGATGTGAAAGACAGAAGTGACAGGAGTTAACAGCAGGAAGCTAACTCATTCGCCATCCATCCATCCATCCATCCATCCATCCATCCATCCATCATCCATCCATCCATCATCCATCCATCCATCCATCATCCATCCATCATCCATCCATCCATCATCCATCCATCCATCATCTATCCATCATCCATCCATCCATCCATCATCCATCCATCCATCCATCATCTATCCATCATCCATTCATCCATCCATCATCCATCCATCCATTCATCATCCATCCATCCATCATCCATCCATCCATCCATCATCCATCCATCCATCCATCCATCATCCATCCATCCATCATCCATCCATCCATCATCCCTTGAGTTCCTGAGCACTGAGCAGGGGATTAGCTAAGTAAACAAACAAGAATCATCACTGTGATAAATGTGCCAAGTGCTTAGTGTGCATACATGAAGGACGGAGGAGTTCTACCTGGAGAGCTCAGGAAAGAACATCGGAGGGGATGCTGAGTGGCCTTGGTAAGTAAGAATTTGCCGGGGCTGGGGAGATGGCTCAGTGGTTAAGAGCACCAACTGCTCCTGCAGAGGACCCAGGTTCAATTCCCAGCACCCACATGGCAACTGAGAACCATCTTTAACTCCAGTTCCAGGGGAATCTGACGCTCTCTTCTGACCTCCGAGGCATTGCACGACACAGGTGTATGTGTGTGAGTGTATACATGCAGACAGTATACACTCACACACACACAAAAATAAATAAAATTTTTAAAGTTTAAAAATAAATAAATAAATAATAAAAAAAAATAATTTGCCAGGAAGAGGACTCAGTAGGAGACTATGGGAGAGGCAAAAAGGAGGGATCTTTTAGATGTATTGTATACCATTTCTGTTTTTTTTTGTTGTTGTTGTTTATGGTAGTGCTGGGAATTGAACTCAGGGTGTTTTTTTTTTTGTTTTTTTGTTTTTTGTTTGGTTTTTTTGGTCTTTTTGAGACAGGGTCTCCCTGTAGCTCTGGCTGTCCTGGAACTCACTCTGTAGACCAGGCTGGCCTCGAACTCACAGAGATCCGCGTGCCTCTGCCTCCCAAGTGCTAGGATTAAAGGCGTGCACCACCACGCCCGGCATTTATTTATTTCTGTGTGTGTATCAATGTACTGTCTGCATGCAAGTTTGTGCACCCGTGTCGTGCAATGCCAAGGAGGTCAGAAGAGGGTGTCGGATTCCCATGGAACTGGAGTTCTCCTGGAATTGGAGTTTCAGACGGTTCTCAGCCGCCATGTGGGTGCTGGGGATCGAACCCAGGTCCTCTGTAAGAGCAGTCGGCGCTCTTAACCGCTAGGCCATCTCTCCAGCCCGAACTCAGGGTGTTTTTGTGCAAGCTCTCTACCATTGAGTAACAGAGCAAGTGCCTTCATTACTTTACAGTTAATCAGGGCCGGGCAACAGCTCCTTGTGGAACACTGACCTCTAATTTGACCCACACGAGGAAGATCTGCTTTCTTCTTCCCTGGATAAAGAAAAGAAAATTTATCCTAAAAGCTCTTTGGTGCTAGGATTTTCTGTAACAGGTCTTATAATTTTATCTCCTGGGAAATAAAACATATATAGACTCTAATTCATACTAGAGTGTTGATATTTAACATTTTCTTGTTCATAGATTAGATTACGAAGCGAGGGTAAACCGAGTAGGAAAACGTAGTGACAGCCCCTGGCTAGGAGGTGGGAAACGGAAGAGATGGAGAGTTCTAGAAACCAGCATTTCAGTCCTGCTAGGGAAATTCAGTTTATCACAGTCCAGCACTGAGGTCCAGAGGGAGAATGTTCATGCTAGAGCCTTTGTGCTCAGCCCTTCCTAACCTGCCCAGCCTCCCTGGGAGCTGGTTGCTACCTCTAGTGGGATCCTCAGAGAAGTGGACTCCCTGGTGGCTTTGCCAGGAGTACAAACAATGCTGTCCCCTCAGGGGATGGGAAGTCCTGCTGCCACACAGTGTTACAAGATGTCCAGGAGGTATTGACATGGAGTAGCCCTGGGTTGACTGGCCAGTGGTCCAGAAACATGCAGCTTCTCCACAGAGGCAGCCATGATGGTGGTGCTGGCAGTGGCATATCTTCATTCTCCATGGCAACTGGGGAGCTGCCACCCCAGGGAGGCCACCATAGCAACAGTTATTGCAGAACAGTGAGGAGCCTCTGGGCCTCCAGGCCTCCTGGGCGTATCCCCCTAGTCTTCCTGAGGGGTGGGTGGCCTGGCCTAGGCCTGGAAGAAGAGGTAGAGGCAGGCACCCCTCTACGCCTGGCCACTGGGGCTGACAGTCTGCAGGAAAGTCTATTGGTGGTTGGTTTGTTCTGAACATTTCATCACTGACTAATAAGGACTTTGAAATTCACTGGGCTAGAGGCCCCGATGTGAGGGACAGAGGGAAGAGATGCTAAGAGGGTCATGCAGACCAGGAGTAGAGGAGCCTGGGCTAAGCAATCTTGGTCTCTTATCCCTATAGAGCTTTTCCTCAGGGTCAGTCACACTCCACAACCCCAGGGTCTATGAACCAGTGTTTAGGAAGTTCTCTTGTCAGTGGACCTCATCCCACCTGAAGCCTGGGCAAGACTGTGAACCTTCATGTTTCAAGAAGCACCAACGGCAGGGCTGGAGAGATGGCTCAGTGGTTAAGAGCACTCACTGCTCTTGCAGAGGACCTGGGTTTGGTTCTCAGCACCTACATGGTGGCTGTAACTCCAGTTCCAGGGGATCTGACGCCCTCTTCTGACCTATGAGCACTGCACAACACAGGTGCACTTACGTACATGCATGAAATACACTTGGGAGTCTTGGCTAGAGGTGGATTCTGGGCCAGGCAACTGGGCTCCAGGTTTGACCTTCCCACCCAGCACTTCCTGCCTTCCTCTCTCTCTACCAGTTCTTCACCTCTTCTTTCCTTCTCCTTTTTTCTGTTCTTCTTCCTGCTTATTTCTTTCTTTCTCATCAACTCTTCATTCATTTAAGCATTTCGCTGATTATCTACTATGCAGGAAAAACTGGGTGAAGTCAGCACTCTTAGGAAGCCTGCAGCAGGCAGAGGCCTCGACCAGTGCCAAGAAAGATCAAGGAGAAAACAGAGAGTTCTGAAGAATGGAGAGAGGAAGAGCTATGGTCCCCCCCCTCTCTATTCTGACAGCTTGTCAGACAGGAAATGCATAATGGAAAGGGAAGAGCTCTCACATGTTCCCAGGGGCTCCCAGGAATGCCTAGAAGTGAGGAACACAAGCCAGCTGGAGCAGCCTGGGAAGGGCAGGGAAGGCTGTGCTCAGCAACCGTGGGCCAGGCCCATCTCCTGCCCACTCATTCATAAAATAGGAACAGACCCTACTGCCCTGGAAATCCACTGAAAGGCCAGTAGGGCCTGAAGAAAACCAGTTGGGTAAGCAACACTGAACAAAAAAGGTAATGCCTTTTGTTTTTATGAGACTATTACTTCACTTAGCATAACAGCTTCTAGCTTCATCCATTTATTTGCAAAATTCATGATGTCATCTTCCTTTACTGGTGCATAGACCTCCATTGTGTAGATGTACCACATTTTCATTATTCACTCATCAGTTGAGGGACACGTGGGTTGCTTCCAGCACTTCGCTATTGTGAAAAGAGCTGCAATAAACATGGTTATGCATGTATCTCTGCTATAGGATGAATCTTTTGGATGTACACCCAGGAGTGGTATGACTGGGTCAAATGGTAGGTACATTCTTAGGGAGGATTACTATACTAGATTTCAAACTATATTACAGAGCTATAGTCATAAAAACAACATGGAGCCGGGTGTGGTGGCGCATGCCTTTAATCCTAGCGCTTGGGAGGCAGAGGCAGGCAGATCTTTGTGAGTTCAAAGGCCAGCCTGGTCTACCAGCTGGGACTACAGGGAAACCCTGTCTCAAAAAGACCAAAAACAAAACAAAACAAAACATGGTACTGGCACAAAAATAGATCCATAGATCAATGGAACAAAATTGAAGACCCAAACTTGAGTACCTGCAATTTCAGCCACCTGATATTTGACAAAGGAGCCAAGAACACTCAATAGAGGAAAGGCAGTATCTTCAGTAAATGGTGCTGGCAAAATTGGATCACCACCTGTAGAAGAATGAAACTAACACCCTACCTTTCAGTTTGTACAAAAGTCAACTCTAAATGGATCAAAGACCTCAATGTGAAACCCGAAACTCTGAAAATGTTAGAAGAAAACATTGGCAGTAACCTATATGATGTAGGTGTAGGAAAAGTCCTTCTAAATCAGACAGTAGTTGTGCAGAAAATAAGATCAACAATCAACAAATGGGACCTCATTAAACTAAAAAGATTCTGTACAGCAAAAGAAACAGAGAAGTGAAGAGAAAACCCACAGAGTGGGAGGAAACCTTCACCAGCAACAAATCTGACAGAGGTTTAACATCTAGAGTACATAAACTACTCAAAAAACAAAGGACCAAGAAAACAAATGACCCAATTAAAAGACGGGCTAAAGATCTGAACAGAGACTTCTCAAGAGAAGAAATAAAGATGGCTTAAAAAGATCTTAAAAAGTGTTTAACCTCGGGGCTGGAGAGACAGCCTAGAGGTTAAGAGCGCTGACCGCTCTTACAGAGGACCAGGGTTCGATCCCCAGCACCCACATGGTGGCCAAGAACTGTCTGAAACTCCAATTCCAGGAGAACTCCAGTTCCAGGGGAATCTGACACCCTCTTCTGACCTCCGCAGCACCGCATGACACAAACCTGCGTGCAGACAGTACATTCATACACATACAGAAATAAATAAAAAATTTAAAAAGTGTTTAACCTCATTAGTAATTAAGGAAATGCAACCTAAAACCACTTTAAGATTTCATCTTACACCAGTAAAACTGGCTGTGACCAAGAAAACAAAATATCAAATGCTGGAGAGGTTGTGGGGAAAGGGGAACACTCATTCACTGCTGGTGGGATTGCAAACTGGTGCAACCAACCCCTATGGAAAGCAATATGTATAACACTTAAAAGACTAAAAATGTACCTACCATTTGACCCAGTCATACCACACCTGGGTGTACATCCAAAAGATTCATCCTATTGCAGCTCTTTTCACAATAGTGAAGAGATGGAAGCAACCCACGTGTCCCTCAACTGATGAGTGAATAATGAAAATGTGGTACATCTACACAATGAAGTTCTATGCAGCAGTAAAGAAAGATTACATCATGAAATTTGCAGGTAAATGGATGAAGCTAGAAGCTGTTATGCTAAGTGAAGTAATAGTCTCATAAAAACAAATGAAGTATGGTGTCACTCATCTGTGGATCCTTGTATGTAAGTCAAGGTGGGTAACTTGTTAGTAAAAATAATAACACTTTGAATAATATTACTATAGATATAACTTGAAATTTATGTCTCTATTTTCCTAAATTCTAAGATTTATGAGAAATAATAAATCTCTTCCTTAAAAGTATATTAAAACACACATCAACTTGCTATTCAGTTTAGGAATGTAAAGCTGTATTTCTTTTAAAATTTTTTTAATTTTATTTTTGTATGTGTATGAATGTACTGTCTGCATGCAGGTCTGTGCACCGGAGTTGTGCAATGCCGCGGAAGTCAGAAGAGGGTGTCAGATTCCCCTGGAACTGGAGTTCTCCTGGAATTGGAGTTTCAGACAGTTCTCGGCCACCATGTGGGTGCTGGGGATCGAACCCAGGTCCTCTGCAAGAGCAGTTGGTGCTCTTAACCGCTAGGCTATCTCTCCAGCCCCCAAGCTGTATTTCTTTTTACCAGCATGCAACTTTACTGTCAAAATGTGAATCCCTAAATGTGCTGTGGAATTAACCTATAATTTATTCTTAGACTCTGTAATGGTGGTATATGTGTGGAGTATACATATGCATATATTGGAGGAACATAAAATTAAAGGGAACAACAACAACAACAACAACAAAGACTTGTTCAAAGAACTGACCAAAACAGTAAACTTCTGCATTGAAAAAGTTAAAAAAAAAAAAAAAAGGACTGAGAAAAAGATGCAGGACAGGACTTAACATGTATGGCAGAGTGCATAAATTCTGAGGGGTGGGGGGGATGCATGAGGGAATGGGTCTAAACTTGATTAAGAAATGTTGCATGAAATGCTTGAGTTCAATAAAAAATTAAGGGAAAAAGAAGAAAAGAAAACCAGCTGGGTGCAATAATGGAAAACAGCAGAGGCTGGGGCCCACGAGATGGCTCCATCTATCAGGTGCCTGCTGAGCAAGTGTGAGGATCTGAATTCAGATCCCTAGTACTCACATTGGTAATGATTTTTAAAAGGCCAGGCATGGAGGTACACACCTGTAACCTCAGCTCTGGAGGAGGGACGTAGCAAGGATAAGTGGATCCCTAGAGTTCATTGGCCGGCCAGCCTCAATAGACTGATTAGTGCCAGGTTTAGAGAGAGAGGCCCTGCCTCAAAAAATAAGGTGAAGAGTGTGAGAGATGGCTCAAGTCTGAAAACCTGACTTCAATCCCCAAAACCCAGATAAAAGCCAGACACAGTGGCATGCATCTATAATCCTAGCACTCCTACAATGAGCAGTGGAGACAGGAAAATCTTCCAGAAGTTTCCTAGCCCAGTGTGCAGCATGGTGGCAGAAACAAGAGAAGCCCTGCCTCGGTGGGGTGGAAGGTGAGAGCTGACTCCCCACAGATGTCCTCTGACCTCTGCACATGCGGCGTGGTGTGTGCTGTGCTCTAGCTTGCTCTCTCATACACACACACATAAAATTTTTAAATTTAAAAAATAACGTAATTAAGGAAGACACCTAGTATCAACCTCTGGCCTTCAGCATGTGCACATGCACCCACACAGGGTATATGAGCACACAAGCACACACACACACACACACACACACACACTCACACACACACACACACAAATAAATAAATAAAGATGACCTACTGCTATATGAGTGATCATAGAAAAGGAAATGGCAAAAGTAAAAGAAGAAAAAAGATCAGAGGTAAAGGACTTGCTGACAACTTGCTACTGGGTAGGGTCAATACTGGCCTGCTTTGAGGGGTGAAAACTCAGCCCAGGGAAGGGCTGAGGTGGGAGGGAAAGGACAACTGTGCATGTGAGGAAAAGCATGTGGAAGCTTTTAAAGGGAAGCCAAGCAGTGAGTTCCCAGGGGTTGAGCACAGAGGTGGGATGCTTCTGCAGGAGTGGGAAGGCCTGAAAGGAGCCAGGCTGTGAGGCCTCATGGGCTGTGGGAATGCAGCCATGCTGGATTTTAAGTAGGGGTAATATGATCCAATCCAGGTTCCACTTTAAGCCACTTCAGTGGCTGAGTGGAGACTGGTGGACGGGCTCAGGGTACCCAGGAGGGCCTGGGAGGCACCTCCTGCGAAAGTCCAGACTAGAGGCCCAGACAGAACCACACTGGGGAAAGCAAGCCAGTAGAACTTGTTAGCGGGCTGCAATGTAGGGAAGGACATTATATGTTTGATCTGATGGTCTGAAGGTCCCTCTCTCCCATGTGGGCAGGGTCACGTGGGTCTTGTCACTGTTCTTTTCTCAAGACACAGCACAAGCATTTAATAATTTCAAGTCTGAAAACTGAAGTGAGTGAATGAGAGGATGGGATTAAACATGCTCTTCGCTCCAGCTTCCGGCCAGCCTTAATGTGGATGGTGGGAACACAGAGAAGGAAGGCAGAGGGTGAAGTCAAAGGGGAGTGTAGAGTAGTGGGAAAGGTGCTGTGGCTGAAGTCAAAGGGGAGTGTAGAGTAGTGGGAAAGGTGCTGTGGCTGAAGTCAAAGGGGAGTGTAGAGTAGTGGGAAAGGTGCTGTGGCTGAAGTCAAAGGGGAGTGTAGAGTAGTGGGAAAGGTGCTGTGGCAGAGCCAAGCAGGCAGTTGGTGAGGGCAGAGAACAGAAGGGTTTGTGTGGACTGCAGGTGCACACCAGCCTGCGGAGCAGCACTGGAAATGCCAGAGAGGGTCACTGTGCGCTTGAATGGATGAAAGAATGAACAAGAGCAGGCCGTGGTAGTGCAGCCTTTAATCCTAGCACTCGGGAGACAGAGGCAGGTGGATCTTTGTGAGTTCAAGGCCAGCCTGATCTACAGAGCAAATTCTAGGACAGCTGGAGCTACAGGGAGACCCTGTCTCAAAAAGACCAAAAAAAAAAAAAAATGAGAGGGGGATTTCTGGAATGGGTTTAGAAATGGGGATACTTAAAGAGTAGACATGGTCATGGGAGAAAGGGACCTCTACCAGCAACCACAGATTACTGCATTATGACCCTAATTTAGCTCAAAGCAGGACTCTGCATTTCCAGTAAACTAGTCCTGACTGACCGCAGCAAGAATCAAACCACTGCTCTTCCAGGGGTCCCTAGAAAGGCAAGCAGATACCTGGGGGAAATACAACTGAAGCACTCAAGAAAGCGAGGTCCTGAGAGGCCTCGACAGTCCTCTGGGGAGATGCATGCTGTTCTGGGCTGGAGTGTGGTTTCTGCAGCCCCCAGGGACAGGGCCAGCTCACGTGCCACCTGGTTTACAAGTACCTGGATGCATGAAGGACTTGGAGCTCCTAGCTAGAGGAGCTCACTGTGACAATGCCACAGGGATCCCTGAATGTGGGTGCTGGGTCACATGGCAACACAAACCCAGGTCCACTGACTCACTGCTGATGAGGTGTCACAGATGTTCTTCCCTTGTCAGGTTTGTTCCTCAGGTGTTCTAGGTACCTGTTTTTTTGTTTTGAGACAGGGTCTCTCATTGGCTTAGAACTTCCCTAATAGACTAGGCTTGTTGCTAGTTGGCCAGCAAGCCTCGGGAATCCACCTGTTATGTCTCCCCAGTGCTGGGATTACAAGCATGCACTAGCTTTTGGGGGGGGGGCGGGAAGGGTCTCCTTGTATGTAGCTAAGCTTGCCTGAACCCCCCCCCCCACGATCTCACAGAGATCTACCTGCCTTCACCTCCTGAGCACTGGGATTAAAGGCATGCATCACCCTACCCAACAATACTTAGCCTTTTTTTTTTTGTTTTACATGTGTTCTGGAAATCCAACTTGTGCCCTCATGTCTGAGACAGAAGCACTTTATCAACCAAGCTATCTTCCCAGCCCCAAAGTAAGACTTTTCATTTTTAACTTCAATCTGTCCTCTTCACATTTCCATCGATAACCCGAACCCACTTGCCCACAGTGACCTTCAAGTACCAGAAAGCAGGAGTTGGGCTGGGTTTCCATCAAGTCTTCTCAAGGCTGAGCTGCTCCTCATGTGACCTGGCGTGGTGGTTTGAATGAGACATAGATCTCATGGACTCAAGTATTTGAACACTTGGTCCCAGTTCATGATGCTGTTTGAGGAGGGTCAGGGAATCTTTAGGAGGTGTGGCCTTGCTGGAGGAAGCCCATCACTGGGAGCAGCCTTTGAGAGTTCTTAGCCTTGTCCCATTTCTAGTTTTGCTCTCTGGCTGCTTCCTGCACATGCTTGGAGATGTGAGCACTCGGCCTTCTGCTCTGGCCACCTCTGCTACCATGCTACCTTGCCTTGATGTACTCCTATCCCTTTGAACCATTAGCCCCAATAAACCTTCTGTAAGTTGCCTTGGCCATGGTGTTTGATCACAGGAACAGAAAGTAACAGAAGTTGATACCAGAAGTAGGGTACTGTTGTGACAAACCTGATTATGTTGTTTTGGGGAGGACTATGTAAGTGTTTGGAGCTTTGGACTGGAAAAGCCATTGAGTGCTTAGAACTTAATGGACTGTCTGTGGGAGCCTGGAGAATAACACTGAGGGAAATGCAGACAATGGAGGCATGGCTTGGGAAGTTTCAGAAGGAAGTTTGAGAGTCCCATAAGGATCCTATTTGAGCCATTCAGGTAATATTTTGAATTGAAAATCTGTGACTTCTGGTTGGCTAGAGCTGAAGAATCAGCTGTGATCAATGAGAGACAAGCATCACTGAGGCAAAAATCTTCTGGGAAGTTTTTCTCTGGGGTCAGTACACAGACACTGTGGTCCACCGTGTCCAAGACTGAAGGCATGAAGGGGTGATGGAAAACAGCTGAGGCCTGGCACCATTTGGCAGGGTTGGAGTCGCTGCAGAGAGGCCTGGAGCCACTGGTGAAGGTGCAGCCCCGCTGCAGTGAAGACCCTGCGTACTGGAGACATCAGGAGCATGGGGTAGCTATCAAGCACGGACAGCTGTTCAGTGGAGCCATCTCGAGCGTATGAGAAAAGCTGCGTGTGATGGGCAACAGGGCCAGAGAAGTGACGCTGCCCAAGCCCTTTGGAGCCTAGGAAGATCATGACTTTACACACAAAGCCTCATTTATGGACTTGGGTTTTGCTCAAGTGTGCCCAGTTCTTTCCTTTTGAAATAAGAAAGTAATTGTGTTTTATTTTCCAAGAACACACAGTTAAGAGATTTTGGATTTTAAGAGACGTTAGACTTTCAAAGTGTTTGAATTTTTAAAGGCTGTGAGACTTCAAAAGCTTCTCTGTATTTTACATTATATCAATGCAGGAGCTTGTGGACAAAAAAGAAAGGTTGTGGCTTAAAGTGTGGTTTTGTGTGTCAAGTTGACAAGAGGTCAATTGTGATGGTCAATTGTGATTTTTTTGTCAACTTGACACAAACTAGAGTCACCTGGGAAGAGGGAACATCAACTGAGGAGTTCCCCCATCACATCAGACTGTGGCCATGTCTGTGACACATTTTCTTTTTTTTCATACTTAGACTTTTTTATTTAGTTTTATTTTATGTGTATGAATGTTTTGCCTGCATGTACGTTAAGTGCAACGTGCATTCAGTGGTCTTGGAGGACAGAAGGTATCAGATGAACTGGAGTTAGGGATGGTTGTTAGTTGCCACGTGACTGCTGGGAACTGTACCCAGGTCCTCTGCAAGGGCAGCCAGTGCCCTTAACCACTGAGCCATCTCTCCAGCCTCTGTGAGGCATTTTCTTAATTGCTGATTGCTGTAGGAGGGCCCAACCCATGTGGACAGGATCATCCCTGGGCAGGTGGCCCTGGGCTGTGTAAGAAAGCTAGCTGAGCAACCCCTGGGGGAAGCAAGCAGGTGAGCAGCGTTCTCCCATGCTCTCTGCTTTAGTTCTTGTCTCCAGGCTCTTGCTCTGGCTTCCCTCAGTGATGGACTGGACGGTAAGTTGATATAAACCCTTTCCTTCTCAAGTTGCTTATGGTCAGAGCAGCTTATCACAACACTAGAGAAGCAAACTAGAATGCCTGGTTTCCATACTGGCTCCATCCAGGCCTCCCTCCTGTGTGTCAGAATAGGACTCCATTGGCTTTGCACAGGAAATGACCTGTCACTTCTGAGCGAGCTGTTACCACCTGATGGTTAATGAAGCTGAATATATCCCTTTCCCAGTGTGTGTGTGTGTGTGTGTGTGTGTGTGTGTCTGTGTGCACCCACATTCATGCACATCTGTACGCACACACAGTAATGACTGACTTAAACTTTTAGCTCACTTCCTGAAACTCCAGTTTTCTTGTCTTATAAGGAAATAATACCTTTGCTGTAAGAATCGATTGAGATTGAGGAAATGAAAAATACTAAAAGCTCCACTCCAGGGGTTTTGCCTCCCAGACTTTGATCAGTTTAGATGCTGGCCAGGCATTGGGCCCATGGAGTCACACACTATCGGGCCTAAATCCCAGCACTGTCTTACTGGCTGTGTGACTTTAGAGGAATGCCCTCCCATTTCTGTGCTACGTTTTCTCCTCTGTGGAGTAAACAGAGTAATGATCCCAGAATACATTTCCATGAGCATTACACCAATGCTCACTCAATACATGCCAGTTGTTTGGAATTTTCTCCCTTTCTCCTTCACAAAGACAAAAGGGCATAGCTACAATGAGCCTACTTCATACCACTTTGTTTGAAGAGAAGGCATCAAACCAAAGTGGTCCTGTTGTTGAACAAAGCTGCACAGTAACCCCCATATTTGTAAGCAATGATTTTTTTTTAATTACATTTATTCGTGTACATGAATATGTGCATGGACATGTAGAAGTTAGAGGACAATTTGCAAGAGGTGATTCTCTCCTTCCACCACATGGGTCCTAGGGATTAAACTCCAGGCTTGGCACCTGGCACCTGTGCCCACCATACCATGTTGCCAGCAAGCAATAAGGCACCATGCTAAAGGCTCCCCAGGCCTCACCTCACTTCCTTCTCCCAGTAGTGCAGGGCATCCATTGTTACTGTTGTTTAAGAATGGAGGTTCAAGCCGGGCGTGGTAGTGCACGCCTTTAATCCTAGCACTTGGGAGGCAGAGGCAGGCGGATCTTTGTGAGTTCAAGGCCAGCCTGGTCTACAGAGTGAGTTCCAGGACAGCTGGGACTACAGGGAGACCCTGTCTCGAAAAGACCAAAAAAAAAACAAAATGGAGGTTCAGACCACCTAAGTAACTCACAACTAGAAAGTGACAAAGTGACAGAGCTGGGACTCAAACCCAAGTCCCTCTGACTTCAAAAGCCCAACTCAGTCACTAGTTGAATCCCCAGCTGAGTCTCCACCCTAGCTCTGAGAGCAGAAGCCTAGCATGCCTTCCTTGCTATGCAGCTGCTGAGGCAGAGGGGAGCTGTGCTGCTCTCACCAGCAATGTACCTATCCATTTCAGCGTTCCTAGGGGATCACCATGTAGCCCAGCTGCATCCCCTGAGGTCCCTTAGGATGCTCCTGGCATCCGAAATCGATGGGCTGTTAGCTACATTCTCAGCCCCATAAATATGGTTTCATATTTATGTAAAAAAAAAAACCCAGCCTAAAACCAAGGAAGAAAACAGCCATTCTGGATGTGGGCCCTGACGCGTAACGTCGTTAGGGAGCCAGCAGTGCATCCCATCCCATTATCGCCTGGCCAAGCTTCTCTGGGCAGCCTGGCTGCAAATGGCTTTCTCCTGTCTGGGGGGCACAGTCCTATCTGCCCTCCAGTTGGAGGAGAGATTTTATCTTTAACTGACAACTGGCTGCCTGCCTCGGTCCTGCGTCTGCTGCTGGCTAGAGCTCCTGGCCAGTTTTCCATGCTGCTTCAGGAACAGGCTTCCCCTCGCTTCTTCCCTCCCCGGGGCCCAGTGGGCCTCGCCTTGCCATTCTGTACTGCCCAAGCAGTCCCTGGGTGTGCTCTTGTCCTTTCCAAGTGGGACTGCATATGTAGGTCTCAGAAATCTGCAGAGAAGAGCCTGAGCTGCAGACAAGGCAGGGGGTAGCTGCACTGTGGACCTGCCTCCTGGGTGTCGTGTGCAGACACCTGACCCTGGGCCCGGCTGTTATGGCCTCTACAATAGGTCCTCTATTTTATACACACAGAAACAGGTGTGAGGAATTGTCCCCAGGATACCCGGCTAGTAAGTGGCAGATCAAGACTAAATGGAGGCTCCTATGACTTAGTTTACGCTTAGACAGAGTGAGAATTAAGAGAGAAAGACAACCTAGCTATGTGATTTGCGGAGCCCAATGTTAAAAATGAAACAACAGATCTCACCAACAATTATCCATCACAAGGATAGCCGAGTCCTGAACCCAGCATGAGACCCTTCTTAGAGACTACAGGGGAGCAGGGAGGGTGTGTGTGTGTGTGTGTGTGTGTGTGTGTGTGTGTGTAAAGCCAGCCTGTGTATGCTCCTTTGTGTGTGAAAGGAGCGAGGCTCCTGGGCAGTGCCTGACCGGTACTTCCTGGTTCCCCATCCCACATGGCGCAGGTGTGTTCATTCTCTACCCTCAAGGGGCCCCTGGTGGTGCGACCAGTTCTGTGTTGGCCTCAGTCCGTCAGCCATGCAGTCACTGTAATGCCCAGCCTCCCTAGGGCCTTGGCCCACTTAGAACTGGTGCAGCTGGAGGGAGGGGGAGGCCCCTACACAAACAAGCAGACACACAGTGGACTTCCCTAAACAAGGAAGCCTTCTTCCATGTTTGAATCACGAGTTCAGATGGCAGTAGCGGGGATCAGGATCCTGCCTGGGAGTCAGGGGTTCTAGGCTATGCTCTTTGTTGTCTTGGACGGAACACTTTTGTCAACCTTTGAGTATTCACAGCTAGCTATGGAATGCAGGGGTTAGGCCACTCAGAGGGGCCCTGGTGGGGGTGTGATTAGGCTCAGGTGTGCTTGCATTTCTCAGATGCAGGTGGTAGCTTGGTCAAAGCTCAGGGAGGTCCCCCACAGACCCAGAAACAGAAAAAAAAGAGGCCAGGGAGATGCTCACACAGAACAGCAGGACACGCTGATGTCTTTATTGGTGCTCAAGCATGACAGCTGAGGGCATGCAGACAGGGCAGCAGGCCCGGCCTAGGCGCCTCAGACACACACCAGGGAACAAGTTTAGAAAAGGACTGACCAACACCAGAGGGGGCGGCAGGGAAGGGAAAGAGTGGGGAGGGAAGGTTAAGGGAGGGGCAGAGGCCAAGGCTGAAGGGGTCACCTGGCCTCTGCTATTGCACGCATCCTCTGGCCGCTGGCCAGGAAGTACAGTATTGCAACTTGTCTCCTCTCACCCGAGGCAGCCCCTTCTCAGACCCCTGAGCCAGATGGGCAAACAGACCCCCTTCCCTGCCCGTCTGCCCAGCAGCATCTTCATAAACAAATGGACAGAGACACACATGAAAAAGATCAAAAATGAAAATGACAAAACGACCCCCTCTGTTAAGGACACAGATAAGAGTGCTGGAAGGAGTGACAGAGGCTGCAGAAGAGCCTCTGGAAGCCCCCACAAACTCGAATGTGGGGTGGGAGGTAGAACCCCAATCTGGGGTGGGGTTGGGCTAGTGAAGCAGTGACCCTGGAGGACTTTGCCTTCAACAGACTCCAACCGGCCATCTGCTTGCAGGGGAAACACCCCCGAGAGAGAGAAGCTGGGGACAGCCAGCTGGATGGGGCAGATCCCAGGTATACTTTTCCTGGAACATTCCACACACGTGGGCAGAAGAAACAATCTGTGAAGGAGAAAGGGGAGGAGAAACAGGACAGGGAAAGGGCTTGGGAGACATAGCCTAACAAAGACAGACCACCAATAGCACGTGCACTACACACAAGAGTATAGTATGTATGAATATAGATACTATATGTGCATATATGTCTCTTCAATGTACAGTAGAACAGAATATCAGACCCAGATGGCTCTGGGCCCCGAGGGTCACAAGCAAGATTTCTCCATCAGTCCTGTGCAAACAAGGATATCTGAGTCTTTCCCAGCAAAAGATTCGTGCCTGGGTTCCAGAGTTTCCCTAAGCCTCTGGCTTTCTGTCTGTCTGCCTGTCTCTCTCACGTTGGTGCCGCTTTAAGAGAGGGTGAGGACTTCAGCGT
The DNA here is from genome assembly GCA_009823505.1 of Rhizomys pruinosus. NCBI lineage: Eukaryota > Metazoa > Chordata > Mammalia > Rodentia > Spalacidae > Rhizomys > Rhizomys pruinosus. Next base: position 1,115,455 of record VZQC01004746.1, on the reverse strand, counting down.
GGGCATAGTTGGACGAGAGGGCGTCTTGGCAGGTCTCTGTGTTTAAAGAGCACAGGTGTGAGACACTGGGACGCACGCTTTCGGTTCAACATTGCCTTCTGGGGGGCAAAGAGTTCAGCAAAAGAAAGGGAGAAACAAAGAGTGAGATGTTAGAAGGAAGCCAACTACTGACCCACAGGCTGTGGGCTAAGGAACAGGCTGAGAGCAGAGCTGGAAGGCACAGGGAACCCAGGGCGAGGAGGCAAGGAAGAGTGGGGGGGTGGGACAGGGAGTGGGGTGAGCCCTGTATCTCCCCTCTGCCAACCCACCTCCAGGCTAAGGGGACCCAGGTGACGTAGCTCCTGTAACCTTTCAGGATAGTTCTTTCAGGAAAAGGGACTATAGCTAACTCTACATAGTTTATCAGGGAGGCAGGGGGGAACTTCTAACGTGGACTGTGCCTTGTGGCCCATCATTCCAGCTCGTCCCTACTCAATCTGTGCTCTCCCTCAAATAGCTCCACCTGTCCTCGCCACCGTGGACTACCCTTGTGCCCCAAGAAGGCAGTGAAGAAGGCTCTAATGTAGATTGTAGAGCCGTGTCTTACCCAGCACCTGACCTCAGTGTGACAGGGCGAGTCCTGGCAGATGGAGGGCACACGGCCAGGAGAACAGGCAGCACACACCATCTTATCAAGAAACCCAAGCCCTCAGAGAGCCCTTGGGACCACATCCTCAGCTTGATATGTCTGAAGCTTGAGTCTTCTCTTTGCCTGTTTTCCAGGAGCAGCACTGGCTGGACAGGTAGGGAGACTGGGCCAACTGCGTGATGGGAGACTTGGCCCCTTCAGGTCAACTCCTGAAACTACTGGGTTTGATGTGACCCCAACCACCTCCTTAAACACCACCACTCAGCCTTGTAGAATAAGGGGCCTCTGAGAACTAATCCAAGAGGAAACCATGGAAGCCTATGGCTCTTCAGAGCTCCAGTTCTGAGAACGAGAGCTGCTGCTTTCCCTGTATTCCTAACGCTGACCTGCTATGTACCTTTAGCAATATCCAGCCATTGGTCCCATGCACCAGGGAAAGGGGATTGGCTCTAAGCTCCCTGGAGGCCACTAGATCCTAAGACATGCTGGGAAGCGAATAATTTGGGGTGGCTTTGTGATCTTCATGGACTCTCTTCGTTCTTGGCAGCCTCTGGGAATTGGGAAGTTCTCCCTAGAATTCTCACTCTGGAATACACCTAGATGACCCACCAAGGATAGAGCAGGGGCTTCAGAGGGTGACAGGCCTGGGCAGGGAGGCCCTGCTTGTTCAGGTGCTCTGTGAAGGGCAGTCTTGGTCCATAGGTGCTTCTTGGAGCCTCGGCCAGTATTTAGCCTCTCCTCTAGCTCCTGCTGGCCTGGCTGCAGGCTGACAGACCCCTTCCCTCTGGTGGCACTTCACAGTGGTCACTCGCCCAGGAGACTATGGAGGGAAGCTACCTCTAGGGTTGTCGGCAGTCCTCGTACAGACAGGAAGGTAAGGCCAGGAATTCTTGCCTGGGCTGCTTGCTTGCTCTTTAGGAAGGGGCCCAGCCCTCAGCTATGGGGCCAGGTTTCTAAAAGCTAAAGCAACAGGTACAAGTCTAGTCCAAGGTGGGGGCTGGAGAGATGGCCTAGTGGTTAAGAGCACCAACTACTCTTGCAAAGGACCAGGTTCGACTTCCAGCACCCACATGGCATGGTGGCACACTCCTTTAATCCGTAGCACTAGGGAGGCAGAGGCAGGTGGATCTCTGTGAGCTCAAGGCCAGCCTGGTTTACAGAGTGAGTTCCAGGCCAACTGGGGCTACAGGGAGACCCTGTCTCAAAAAAAAAAAGTCCAGTCCAAGGAAAAGCAGGCTGTCCCTCAGATTCGGGGTGGAGAGATCGTTCTCTTAAGGACGGCCAAGGCCTGGGTGAGCCTAAGGCCTACGCAGGCAGCTGCCTCTTGGAGCAGAGACTGGTGTACACGGAGCCTCTGGAAGTGATGGATTCACCTTTTCCCAGGGCCCTGGGCAGACCCAAAGGTCTCCTGAGAGACAGCTGGAGGCGATGGAGGAGCTCATCACACACCCAGCCCTCATCAGATGCACAACCCTCCACCAGGAGGCCAGAAGGTGGGGGAAGTATTAGGAGCCCATTACCACGAGGCACTAGGGGTTTCAGCCTGGCACTGCTGCACTGTGTCGCCCAGGGACATCTGTGCCCCCCACAGGGGTGCTGCAAGCAAGCCCATCCCCGTAGGAGGGAAGAGGGGAGGAGGCGGTGGGTGCCGTGGAAACTTGGGCTCCTGACAACTTGAAGGCTGCCACAGAAATAGCTGCCTCAGCTCCCCAAACCAGAATGGCAAGTCAGAGAAAATAGCTGTGGTACCCATGCTAAACTGGACACCTGGCTCATCATGTCTGTGTCAGACCCAAGTCTCACGGTGCTAGGAGTCCTGCGGGTGGGGCTGAACCTGTCAAGAGGAAGCTGAGCTCACACTCAGGCGAGGGGAGAGGGTACCAGCATCTCAAAGTGCCGCACAGGTTCCCCTGTCTCTCCCATTTTCCTGTATCCTGTCCTCTCAACTCACAAGTCACCTCATTCTAAGAGTTGGTAGCAGGCAGGTCTATAGAACACAGCAGTGCTAGCTCGCCCTAGGACCTTCCCAGAAGGTCATCGAGTGTGTGCTCAGTGCTGACAGATGCTCCTGCACTTGGACCCTAGGAACAATTTGATCTCTTTGTCTGGGGCACCTTTTGGGGTGTCCCCAAGATTTCCCATCATCAGGTCCCTAGAGCTATCTTGCCAGCCTTTTTACCACCATGTAGGGAGTGGCTACGGGCCTTCCTTAGTCAGTCCCTTTTCAAGAGTTGCATAATCTGACTCTAAAAATTGCCAGGCACTGTCAGGTCGAATTCTCATCAGGTTAAACAGAAAATGTCTTTGCTGAGGCCTTATTTCCTCAGTCCTGGGCTGAGGAAGGGGCTTATGGGGTGGGTGGGGCCGGTGGCAGGTGTGGCCTCCCTGGGAGTGGCTTTCTCCTTACTTCCCCTCAGCTGTCCTTCCACAAGGTGCACCCCTGCTCACCCAATGACTCACAAACCTGTTGTGCTCCTGGGCTCGTTAGGTAAATGAATACACTTAATTATAGAAATTAGATGAGTCTCCGGTTCTGGCAGGAATACAGAGCAGAGGCTGGGTGGGAGTGGCAGGTGACTCAGAGGCAGGGCTAGGAATCTGAGGGAGCAGGAGGGAGCAAACTGTCACCGAAGCAAAGGAAGCGGTGCGGGAGAGCGACGCTGCAGCTCGGGGCACAGATGGGATACTGGGTGGGCCACTGGGTGTCACCGTTGACTCTGGGCACAGGCCTCAGGGAGGAAGGCCCCCCTGAGCCTAGACACCCTGCCCAGGGTTTGCATCAAGCCTGGAGCTTGGATAGGAACCACCATCTGCACCCTAGGCTACTGCTGGAAAACACTAGGTCCCTGCTCCCAAGGCAGCTCTGGCCACAGGCACTGCTGTTCCAAGGAGTCGAATGTTCTTTACAACAGCAGAGGTGCCCCATGTGACAGCCTTGTTACCTGCTGGTACCTCTGGGATGGACAGACAGACAGACAGATAGGCTGTTTGGTTACTGGTTAAAGGGCATAAGGAATGCAAATGAAATTGCTATGGTTAAAAACATGAATGTAGGCCTGCCTCTCGGGGAAGGCTGACTGGCCCCAGATGACCATGTACAACCCCCTGGCTTGTGAGGCCCTGAGTTGGGGCAGAGCCCAAAGCCACAGGTTCTGAGCATTCCAGCACCTATGGCCCAGGAGACTGGGTAAAGAGAGGGGCTCTGGGAATGATCTTTTTCTTGCACTCAGTTCCATGGCTGAACATGTGGGGGAGCCAGGTGCTGTGTAGGGCCCATTCAGGGGCTTGAATTCTCCAAATTCTCCATCCTGACTGCAGTTCCTTCCTCTTGTTCTTTCAAACCTCAAGAGGCATAGGGGCTGGGATGGTGTGTTGAGTATGCCTGCTTGGATATGTACCCAGTACTCAGACCTGAGAAAGGCCATGGGTGTAGCTAAGGTCCCGAGTGGCCAGGCGGAGGAGGGCTAGTGAGGGGGTGGAAGGGGTGCGAGAGCAGGAGCTTTCTCGGAGGGTGAGGCGAGCTGTACCGCGGTGCCAGTGGAGACAGCCCCAGACTGGTTCCAGCGGCTCCGGCTATGTTGTTTAGACTCCGGGACTTTTCACAGCCTTGGTGAAGAAAAGGCACATGGGTCAGAGGGGTGAGGCTCCTCACCACGGCAGCTCCATGGAATCCACGCTGCTTCAGAAGACTTTGCAGGGCCAGTGGCCCTGGGCTGGGATAAGGGATCTCTCCTACTGGGAGAGCCTTCCTAACTCTCCCTAGCCTGTTTCCTGGACTCTGAGGACACACTCTAGGACCCAAACCCAGCTGATCTGTGTCCTACCCTATTCTCAGGCCTAAGTTCCCCTCCAGCTCCTTGGTAGCTCAGCTGCACGGAAGACCCTACAGTCCCCAGGATCTACCTTCTCTACTCTAAGAAGCCCCAGCGAGTAACTGCCTCCGTCCTCCTGGGGCATCAACGACACTCTGACACATGGGCAGCTACAGGTTAGTGACGGGGTCAGTCTGTGGCTAGAGCGGGTCTGGCTCACCTTCTCCTGGTTCTAGGTATAACTGAGTGTGGAAAGGTATGTAGTGGTATGGCGTGGGGAAAGTTGTCAAGTGTGTGCTGGGAGTTTGGCGATGTTAATTGCCACATTTGCTTAGCAGGGCCTGTTTCCCAGCAACCCACCTGTTTCCTCTCGAAGGTCACTCTAATTGGCTGAGCTGCATGCTTGTTGCCAAGAAGCAGTGTGGAGGCATCTTGAAAATAAGAGCATACAGGCCCCACAGGCACCCCAGAAAGGCAGAGCAGTGGGCTGCAGACTTCTCTGCTTGGTGCTTGTACGTGCAGGTGCAGGTGCGGCTGTTCCCAAGGTCCTTCTACCTTGACCCTCAGTCTCCTCCATAACTCTACATCCACTAAGTTCCCCACAACACAGAGAGGGAAGCAGGAGTGCTGAGCCCACATCTCTGTCTACTCAAGTCCTCCACAGGGGGCCAGGGGAGACATTTTATGCTGTTGCCTAACAGGCTGCAGCCTGAGCAAGGCTCTGGATGTGAAAGGATGCGGTGGGACCATTGCATGCTTGGCGTGGGAAGCAGGAGAACAGGACGTGTCCAGGTCCTGAGGACAGGGGCACGGGAGTGACAGATGAGGGCATAGGAGCTCTGAGCATTTTCTACCTACAGTCATTTGCCTGGGGCCTCTGGACCACCCGTCTCCTTCCAGATGCCAGACCGCTGCTCCGGGTGCTGCTACCCAGTAAGACATGTGCCCAGCAAATATGGGAGCCCATTTTTCTTGGCCTTGCAGGATCGGGGTGACCCAGCTATTCCACAGGAAGGTACCCCAGGAGTCTGCTGTGCCTGCGTAGCCAGGGGACATCCCAGGCTATTCCTGCAGCAGTCACTGCCCTTGTCTCACTCAAATCAGCCTCACCCTGGAGTCTGGGATAGTGGGAAGTTGGGGGTGGAAAAGCTGAATAGTTAAGCAGTGGCCAAAGAACTTGACAGGCTTTGTTTAGGGAGAGGTGCAGTTTGTCCTGGAAATAGACAGGATGTTCAGGGAGGTTCAGCCCAGGGACCGGCAAGGACAGAAAACAGGGGGTGAAGGTTTGCTCTCCAGACCCCTCGCTTCTTAGCCACTGCTGGCCTTTGTCACCCCCAATTCCTTCTGTTTCCCTCTCCCCTTTAAGACCAGGACTAGCGAGCTCAAGTTCTGCCTGCCCCTGCCACGGGCTGGAGGCCTGGTGACGGCATACCAGCCTTTCTCCACAGGCAGGAAAGCAGCTGCTCTGCTAACCTGGACAATCCTTCAAAGCCTCTTCACAGGGGGCCACCTTCTCTGCTCACTCACGGTTCTACCCTAGGATTCTCATACCCCAGGAACGTGCAGATATGGATCAGTCCACTCTGGGCTCCAGGCCACCCACCACTGAAGGGCTGGGCAGACCTGGCCTGTGCTGGCTCTCTGAAGGCCTGGGACTAGGCATCTCTGAGACTGGGAAGCCGTGGGAGGCTGGGCCGAAGACAGCGGCAGGAGCAGGGAGGAAGGGGGTGAAATGTCCCCTGGTTCTAGCCCGGGTCTTCCCTCTGGGTACCCTCAGGGGACAGGCTCCACAGACCCTTAGGGGGTGCTAGAAGACTTTCTAATCCAGACACTGATAGCTCTGGGCACCCATTCTAAAATCGGGGGCGCATCCAAGGCAGAGGAGATGGTGGCCATGGACTCAGGGAAGGGGGGGACTTCAAGCTCTGTGGAGAGGTCTGAGGAGACTCAGCTCTGCGGGGGCTCCCCATCTGCCCAGCCCGGGGAGCCATACCTTTCCGGACACTGCCATCGGCACACGCATAATCCCCAGCACTGAGCAGGAAGGAGGCAGCTGCCTTCTTGTTTCTGTCTCGTGTGCCTGAGCGTCGCAGGGCCCGGCGCTCCTCTGGGGTAGGGGCGGAGGCCAGGGGCTGTGTGAGGCCAGCTCCCTCCTCATCGGACAGCACGGCATTAGCATCGCCATTCTGCTTAGAGTCTAGAGGGGACAGAGAGAAAAAGGCCGAGATGGTTGCTGGGGCCTTCCTGAGGGAGTCACCTGGGGGCTCTCAGATCCCAGAATCCAGGGAGGGAGGCAGGGCCCTGGACAGGATGTCTGTGCTTAGTCAGAGGCTTTTCTCTTTCTGTTGGCCTAGAGCCTTCCTTGGGGGTTAGAACATAGCACCGACACCCTAGAGCAGGGCTTCCCGTGGGCCTGCCGAGGATGCCCCACGCAGCTGTCTCCCTGCACCACTCAGGGCAGTTATTCTGTTCATGAGGCACCCGTACCAGTGCTGAAGGACTTGGGGCCCTCTCCTGCAGGCTGTCTTATGTTTGGGAAGACACTGTGGAGAAGAGGCTCTAACTGGCCCCTCTGCTGTGGTCCAGACAGCCTGCTTGTCAGGCAGCAGCACAGCTGACGCTGGCTCCCAGATGTGTGTTTGGTGGGCATATCTGGTCTGAAGTCAGTGGCTCTGACTTTGGCCATGCAAACCCTCAGGGTGGCCAAGGATTCTGGGCAGGTTAACAGCTTCGGCCCCATCTATATCCAGGAGCCTGCCTAAGGCCCTCTGCATTTGGACAAAAGGATCTTCTCTGAGTTCTGAGTGGGCCTCAAAGCACAGCTGAGATTCCTGGCAGGGATCAGGAATGGGGAGCGTTCTGATGGGGAACAGAGGGAGCTTCAGGGGTGCTAATCTATTAAGGTCACTGTGAAGAGAGATCCAGGTCTCTAATAATCTGTTATCAAATGGCCCCACCACCTGTGATGAGCAGATGAGCATATGCAAGAGGCCACACACAGCTAAGTGTTCCAAATCAGGCACCTATCTGGAGACCTGGAGAACCAGTCTCACTTCATATTCATTCTCTCTCTCTCTCTCTCTCTCTCTCTCTCTCTCTCTCTCTCTCTCTCTCGTATTTTTGAGACAGGGTATCTCATTAGCCCCAGCTGGCCTGGAACTCACTATGTAGACCAGGCTACTCACTATGTAGACCAGGCTAGACTTGAACTCATAGAGATCTGCCTGTTTCTGCCTCCCAAGTGCTGGAATTAAAGGCGTGTGCCACCTCACCTGGCAGTTCATTCTCATTCTTACCTAGGAGCTACTGCCTCAGTAACCCCAAACCCAGCCTAGCCCCAGTGGCCTGACATTCAGTAGCCCTCCAGACCAGGCCTCCCACCATTCCTGAGAGCTATGCCCAGTGAATCAGGTGGTACTTTTTCTGTCCTCTAGGTTTGTCACACACTGCTGGGGACTGAACTGATTTTGCTTCTAGTGTCTCCTGGCCCTGAGTAGGTGAGCTTTCTTGGTGGCCCTTCCAAGAGGACAGAATTTGACGCCAGGTGTGACCCTTCCAAGATGTAAACAACAGCTTCCTGCATTTCCCCCCTTTCTCAGGACCCTGGGCCACTTTCTCCTTGGTTTCCTTCCGTCCATGTCAAACTCTGAATCCAGGACTTACTCTAGCTTGGACTGAACAGAAGGGAGACTCCCACTGCTGTTACGTTACCAAATCTATTAGGCCAAGAGACACCAGACTCGCATGTTGGGAAAGAAGTGACTCATGTGCTGATGCACCTTGCAGGAACAGCCGCCCTGCTCGCTGGCTAATCACGCTAGGGCCAGCGATGGTAAGCTGGTTCTGACATCTTAAACTGGTGCATGCCCACCACTCATTGGGGTCTTATCAGAGTCTTGAGAGTGAGATATTGATGTCATTCCCATCGGTATGCTATGCCCTTGGGGGACACACAGTACAGGGCCCAAGAAGGGACTAGAAACCAGGAATTCTAACACACAGTCCCATGCATTGCCATGACAGTCTACATGGGAAGGCAAATTCACACCACAAACCCGGGTTCTCATGAAGCTCATTAAACCAGGGGACAGGAATTCGGTCACAATACTTTGCCCCCTTTAGAAGTGCATCTTATGCAGAGTATGAAGCTGGCACACACTAGCACAGCCCCAAATCTCAAGGGCTGAGGTTCCCTAGGAATCTTCCTTGGCCAGTGGGGAAAAGGGGTCCTCTGCCTCTGCCCTACTCACCTGCCCGTTTCCTTTCAACCATACCCTCTTCTCGGGCAGGGGGGCTGGTATCACTATAGGTGCTGTCCCGGGGTGAAGTTTCCTCGGACTTGCAGTAAATGGGTGACTCAAGCTGGGCTGGCCGTGGTACATGCTTCTTTCGCTTCTTGGGCAGCTTCTGCTTGGCCATAGCTAAGGAGTAGTACATGCCAAAGTTGTTGACGATGACAGGCACGGGCATGGCAATGGTCAGCACACCAGCTAGCGCACAGAGCGCCCCCACCAGCATCCCGGACCACGTCTTAGGGTACATGTCCCCATAGCCAAGCGTTGTCATGGTGACCACAGCCCACCAGAAGCCGATGGGGATGTTCTTGAAGTCTGTGTGGTCATTGCCCCGTGGATCTGATGGCCTGGCTCCAATGCGCTCAGCATAGTAGATCATGGTGGCGAAGATAAGCACACCCAGGGCCAGGAAGATGATAAGCAGCAGGAATTCATTGGTGCTGGCACGAAGTGTGTGGCCCAGAACACGCAACCCCACAAAGTGGCGTGTGAGCTTGAAGATCCGCAGGATGCGCACAAAGCGCACCACACGCAGGAAGCCCAACACATCTCGGGCCGCCTTGGATGACAGGCCACTCAGTCCCACCTCCAGGTAGAAGGGCAGGATAGCCACAAAGTCGATGATGTTGAGCAGGTTCTTGACGAAGTCTAGGGTGTCAGGACAGCACACGATGCGTACCAGGAACTCCAGGGTGAACCACAGCACACACACGCCCTCAATGTAGGTCAGAATGGGCTCTGTTTCTACCTCCCTACGGAAGCGCACGCTGGTGATATTCCCCACACGGTGTATCTCTGTCACATTGCGGTCAATGTTGAAGGCCTCATGGGTCTCCAAGCAGAAGGTGGTGATGGAGACCAGGATGAAGAAGAGAGAGGCAAAGGCCACCACCTGTAGGGCCAGGAGAATAGGGGGTGGCTGTCAAGACAGGAATAGTTAATCTCATTGTGGATAGGGAACTCTCTTCATAAAACATGGGTACAGGGCTGGAGAGATGGCTCAGCGGTTAAGAGCACTGACTGCTCTTGAAGAGGACCGGGTTCGATTCTCAGCATCCACATGGCAGCTAAGAACCGTTTTTTACTCCATTTCCAGGGGAATCTGACACCCTCTTCTGACCTCTGCAGCACTGCACAACACAGGTGCATCAACCTACATGTAGATAGTACATTCATACACATAAAAAAAAATTATTAAAAAAAAAACATGGAGCCGGGCATGGTAGTGCACACCTTTAATCCTAGCACTTGGGAGGCAGAGGCAGGTGGATCTCTGAGGGTTCAAGGCCAGCCTGGTATACAGAGAGAGTTCCAGGCCAGCTGGGACTAAAGGGAGACCCTGTCTCGAAAAGACAAACAAAACAAAACAAAACAAAAAACAAAAAACAAAAACCATGGGTATATAAGTCACCAGCCAGTGCTCGTCAAGATGTGGGATTAAGGAAGAGTTAGGAGAGGGTATTTATGTACCAGTGCTCTAGGGCGCTGCTTCCTAATCTTTGCGGGGTTGGAAGACAGAGATTGCTCTTGGATGGAAACCACAAGTCAGGGCACCACAGCTACCTGGCCCTGCTACCACGGCTTTGCCCCGTTCATGCTTTAAGGCTTCTCAAAATTTTCTGTTCCAGCCAGGCGTGGTGGCGCACGCCTTTAATCCTAGCACTTGGGAGGCAGAAGCAGGCAAATCTTTGTGAGTTCAAGGCCAACCTGGTCTACAGAGTTCCAGGACAGCTGGGGCTACAGGGAGACCCTGTCTCGAAAAGACCAAAAAAAAAAAAAATTTCTGTTCCTATGTAGCCGACTCAGGAGGTTTAGAGAAGGGCCTCTAATCCTACTTTTTTTTTTTTTTGGTTCCCAAGTGCTAGGATTAAAGGCGTGTACCACCACACCCAGCTAATCCCACTTTTCTTACAGGTTCCAGAAATGAGGGCCTGGACTGGAAGCATCAGGTGCCTGGGAACAGATTAGAAATGCAAAATTGAGGGGCTGGAGAGATGGCCTAGCGGTTATGAGTGCCTACTGCTCTTGCAGAGGACCCAGGTTCAATCCCCAGCACCCATATGGCAGCTAAGAACCGCCTTTGACTCCAGTTCCAGGGGAATCCAAGACCCTCTTCTGACCTCCATGGCATTGCATGACACGGGTGCACAAACCTGCATGCAGACAGTACATTCACAAACATAAAAAAAGTAAATAAAATTTTAAAAAATTAAAAAAAAAGAAATGCAAAATGCCCCCCCCCAATCTACTGAATGAGAAATGCCAAGGCAACACGGCCCAACAATGTCCTTGAGTAAAACTTCCAGGTGATCCTGATATCTACTCAATGTAGTGGTCCATTGCTTTCAGGGATGTCCAGAGGCAAGAGGTGCCAAAGAATAATCTCTTTTTTTCCAGCTGAGCCTATTAAAATGACCCACCTAGGTGTATATACCCACTGCCTAGACCTACCCACTGCCTAGACAGTAAATACAGAAAGACACAATATAGACTGTGTCAGGAGACAGGGTGGCCTGCTCAGAACAATTTCATTATCACCCTTCCTGGAAACCTGATATTTCCTGGTACAATGAGCCCCAAAGTAAAGTGAACTGTACCCATCAGGATTAGAGTGGTGGTGGCTGATCCAACGGCTGTGGGGACTTCAGCTACAATGATGACAGCAGTACTCGGCAGAGAAACAGCCAGGCTAAGTGTCCAGTCATTATGGACAGAGGTGAGATTCATGTGTAATAGCATCAATTATGGAGCCTTTATCTGTTATTCAAGCTGTGCCTTTCAGCATTGTCAGGCACCCCCTGCCAGAGTCCAGCCTCTCATTCCTGTTGCTACTGGTCCTGCTTGGTGAATATGGCTGGGCTTCCATCCCAGGTAGAGGACTGAGCCTACATAAGTAGGTGAGGGAGGGCCATAACCCTACATGTGGCAACCCAATGCCCTGCCTGCCCTGCTCCAATTGCATTGCTTTTTCCATCCATCCTTCCTTCCTTCCTTCCTTCCTTCCTTCCTTCCTTCCTTCCTTCCTTCCTCCCTCCCTCCCTCCCTCCCTCCCTCCCTCTCTCTCTCTCTCTCTCTCTTTCTTATTTTTTAGACAGGTTTCTCTTAAGCCCCAGCCGGCTTGGAACTTGCTATGTAGACAAGGCTGGCCTTGAACTCACAGAGATCCTCTGTCTCCCAGAATGCTGGGATTAAAGGCATGCTCCACCATCCCCTAGATCCTGCTCCGATTTCTACCTGAAGTATCTTGCCCCTCTCTGGTGATCTGCCTGCCACAGTTTTTCCTCCTACTGTGCCTATAGTGAAAGGGAGAAGCAACTTGTTCTTAGCCCTGCAAAACACCAATGGAAAACACAGGGTGGGTCTGGAAAAATAGGCAAGAAACCTCATCCCCAGGACCTCTGGAATAGAGGCAAGCCAATGAAGGAACTCTGGGTATGAAACTCCCAGGCTGTCTAGTCTACTCTGTTTCTGGCACTTCAATCATCCTGGTTATCTGGAAGGCAGACTTCGCCTTCCCATTTACACAGGAAGAACCGAGGATCAGAGAGGTTACATGTGTTCAGGCCGCACTGCCCAGAAGGGGTAAGAACTAGGTGTGAACCAATAATCATTTAGTCTGTACATTCCCTTCACACCAGTCTTCACTACCCCTTGGGCAGAGCTACTTCACAGGCCCAGGAATACAGGCTCTGATAACTGAGCCTGTCCTTTCAATTCCCCACCCTGCTCTTTCACCTTGAGGGTATGTACCTTAGCTTAAGACTAGCACACACTAAGACGTTACTTCCCTTACACTTAAACTTGGATGGATTGTCCAGAAACACCAATGCAGGAGCAGGGTGGGGAGGAAGGAGCACAGACACACTTTCCTGACTTGACAGCTCTGCCCAGAGCACCTCCTTGCCTACTTCTCCCCGGGAAGGTAGATTTCAAGTGCCTTCACTTGCCACTGTTTTCTTCCCCTGAGAAAACAGGCTGCCAACACAACACAGGCTGACTGGGCATAATAGGCAAGTGGTTCTGGCCTGCAGGCTCTCCATGGCCATCAGGGATGAGCTGGTAAGAGCACCTGCCTGTGGCTGGGGCCATATCGGGAATCCAGGGTCCTGGCCTCATCCTGCGCTCCAAGCAGGTGGAGTGAGGGGAAGGGACAGCACGTCCCAGTGTTGCCGAGGAGGTATGGAAGACCAAGCTCTCTCTGAGGGACTGTTAGCTAGCACTCTGCCCACCTGGGAGCCCGAGCATGAGGTTAATTAGTGATGTGGAAAAACAAGTTCAGGAAGAGCTGCCAAGGGGCTGAGCACAGGGAGCAGAGGCAAAAGGGAGGTAGGTGCGCTGGCGCAGCCGCAGTCTCGATGCCGGCTTCAGCTGCTGTCACCCCAGGCCCTTACAGCAGCCCAGACCACTCTGGGGGGTGGGGGGGACGACGACACAACTGGACTCCTGTGGTCTTCACTGTTTGGTTTTTCTTGTGAGTTCAAGACCAGGCTGGCCTACAGAGTGAGTTCCAGGACAGCTGGGGCTATAGGGAGACCCTGTCTCGAAAAGACCAAAAAAAACCAACAGTGAACTGTCCCACATATTACCATAGGTGACAGGTTCCCCTTTAGGGCCTACAGTGACCTACAGGTTCCTCTTCTCTACAATACTCCCACATGATAGTTTCCTAAGTGGTTGGCCTGGGTAACTGGTGCTTTCCCCTAGGCCTCATCCTGGGGGAACAGATATTGTTTTGTTTCCCATAAGGCCCTTGACTGGGGACTTTCCAGGACAAAAGCCCCCAGGAGAAGGTGGCTGTAGCAATGGCGTCCTGTAGGAGGTCACAACCTGTGCTGGAGCCTTACCTCCATGGACAGTCCTGCAGAGCTGGCAGTTGAGCCTGAGCCTCCCTTTCCTTAGGCCTTCATTGCCTGCCTGAGGGCAGAGCAGAGCTGAAGAGCCCTGGGCTGGCAGTGCCAGCAGGGACAGCTGTCTCCTCAGGTCAGTCAGGCAAGTGCTACTTCCTATACTGTGCTTGCCTCTGCAGGCAGGGCTAGTGCAAGTGCCTATACCATAGTGTCAGTACAGAAGTGAGCTTCAACACAGCAAATGATATGTACTAGATAAAACGGTGGCCAGGCTAAGGCTTGGGGAGCCTTCAAGGGACCCCTACATTCAAAATCAACACATCATAGAATCCTTGGGGGGTTGTGCAAGTCAACTCCTTTTCTGCTTTTGCAGATAAAACAACTTGAGGGCTAGGAGAAGTGCCTTGTCCTGAATTCCATGGCTGAAGCTGTCTGCTCTCTCCCTGACATGAGGACACGGGCTATGGATCTACTGGAAGTCAAAACTGCCCAAGCAGAAAACTACTGGCTCTGCCAGCAGCTGGGCCTCAGAACCCAGGACAGGAGACTCCAGCCTGTCAGACAGCACTGCTCCCACCCAGCTTCCTGGTCCCCCGAGGCCCCTCAAACATGCACTCGCCACTGTTGTCTGCAAGGGACCTGTCTATCTCTGAAGGCCCAGTTACAACTATCAGCCCAATTACCAGCTTTTCCTACCATTCTACTGTCCTTGAACAGATGAAAGGTCACACACTTCTGGGTTCAAGCTGGGCTCTGTTACTGTCTGCCTATGAGACCTGTGTGAATTTCTTAGCATCAACTCACCTTAGGATCTTCACTTACAAAACAGAAGCCCGAGTACCTACTATGTGCAGCCATGCTGGAAACGACAGGAAATATCCAAACACTTCTGCCTCTTGGGCCTTACATCTTACTGGGAAGAAACTGCTCACAATTAAATAGGCAGATTACACATCACATCCAATGAGATGAGTGTTAATGGAGAAAAACAGAAAAAGTAGATGTATGTGGTAGGAGAACAAATTCAAATGGGATGGTCAGGTCAGACCACAATGACAAGGTGACATCTGAATAGAGACCTAAAGCACTAAGGGAGTAACAGGAAACAATGAGTTCCAGAGGCAGCAGGAACAGTAGATGCAAAGGCCCTGGGGCTACGGTGTGAGAAGGGGTGAGACCAGAACCTTCTTTAGAGGGTGGTTTTGAGAACTAAAAGAAACAATACTTGTGGGACTCAGCAGAGAGCCTTGAGTGTGTGGAATCTGGCACAGGCTGGGTGAGGGGAGAGTTGACAGACACCAATCAACGGAACCTGAATACAATTACTGGGGGCTGAGGGGGGGAGCCCAAGGAAGGAGGGCCAGGGAGACAGATGGACAGATAAACATAAGGAGACTCATACCCAAAAACCTATATTAAGGAAGCCGTGTAGGAGAAAGGAAAATTGAGAACACAGCCAAAGACACTTGCACAGGAAGATCTGTGGGGATGGGGTGAGGGGCTGAGCCTCCTGGTAAAGCCATGTCCTATTACACAGGCAGTTCTGGAAAGGGCGTGGGGTGCTCCAGGGCCAAGAAACAGGAAGGAACAAGGCCTGCCAGAAAGGTACCTGCTCCTGGCTCCTACTTGAGACATGCCTCAGGCCCGGCTCCTAGCTGAAGGACACTCCTCTTCCCTTCTAGCAAACTTAGCCATGGCTCCTACCACAGCCTGAGCCAGGAAGTGGGATAGGCCCATCCTGGAGTGCCGCCAAGGGTCTGCAGGTATTCCTGGGCACGCCTCTGTCCCTTCTAGCCCTAGTCATGGGACTAATGATCACTGTTCTTGTCAGGTGTGTGAGAGGATCGACAGACCCTTGGACCCACTCATCTAGAAGACTCTACATGACAGCTCCATGCTGGCTTTTAGAAAACCCTTGGTTTTAGTAACTGAAGCTGGCCCTCACTTGTGCTTTCCCTCTGCAGGGTCAGCACTAGAGGCCTCTCAGGGCCTGCCCAGGGCCCTTGTGTTCCAAAGAGAGGATTTAGTCCAGTCCAGGTTCAACAGCTATTTGGTCAAGTCCATGCCTCCATGTCCCATGCAGACCTGCCTTCCCTGGCCAAGTCCCTAACTCCACATAATTGACTGACTGCCACCTGCATTGAAATACAAACACACACACACACACACACACACACACACACACACACACACACACACGTATTTATGACCTACCTTTTAACCAATATTTCAAGAGCTCAGTCATCCTCCAAGGTTCATGGCCCAACTTCTATTTCCAGAAGTCCCACCCCATGAGAAATGGGACTTACTTCCTCTTTTTGCCTAGTGAACTTTTTTTTTTTTTTTGGTCTTTTTCGAGACAGGGTCTCCCTGTAGCCCCAGCTGTCCTGGAACTCACTCTGTAGACCAGGCTGGCCTTGAACTCACAAAGATCCGCCTGCCTCTGCCTCCTGAGTGCTAGGATTAAAGGCGTGCACCACCACACCCGGTCTTTCTTTCTTTCTTTCTTTCTTTCTTTCTTTCTTTCTTTCTTTCTTTCTTTTCTTTTTTGTCTGTGAACTTCATTTTTTTTAATGTTTTTTTTCTTATTTTTTATGTGCATGACTGGACTAAATCCTCTCTTATTTTCTATGTGCATGACTGTGTTGCCTGCATACAGTTAGGTATGTCTGTGTTGTACAATGCCACGGAGATCAGAAGGTGTTGGATCTCCTGGAACTGGTGTTTTAGACAGTTGTTAGTTGCCAATGGGTATTGGGAATCAAACCCAGGTTATCTGCAAGAGCAGTCAGTGCTCTCAACCACTGAGCCATCTCTCCAGCCCCAGCGAACTTCATTTTTCCTGACTGCCACGACACCCATCACAATCCATCTAATATTACCAGTTATTTCTTGTCACCCAATTTTCCTCAATGCCACCTACCCTACCTGCCCTAGCTCTCCTCAGTAGAGACCACCTGACTCTTCTCATTTCTTTTTCTTTAATCAAATCTAGACCCGGGTGCCCCCCCCCCATCTTCTCCTCATTTCTAAAACCCAGCATGGAGCTGTCATGTAGAGTCTTCTAGATGAGTGGGTCCAAGGGGACTGTTGCTCCTCTCACACACCTGACAAGAACAGCGATCATTAGCCCCATGACTAGGGCTAGCAGTGACAGAGGTGTGCCCAGGAATACCTGCAGACCCCAGGGCCCTGGCACCTTGGCAGCACTTTAGGATGGGCTGATCCCACTACCTGACAGGACCTCTTCCTGTCTTGGGTGACCACTTCCTGGACCTGAAGGAAAATCTAGTAGGGACCCGAGGCCTCATAGCTTGTGGGTTGTCCCAGGATGTCATGCCTGCGTGGTGTTCAGCATTTGGGCTGACGACGTCTGAGGTGGAGGGGGAGCATCTGGGAGCCCCTTCTTCCTAAGGCCCAGCTGCCTGGCTCTGCCCCTGCCTGCTCTTCCCCTCCATCTCCCAAATAGCCCAAGTTCATTGTATTCCCCTCCCCAACCAAGATGGTGACAAACACACACTTCACCATCCAGAGGCAAGATGTTCAGGGGCAAATGTTGATCTATTCAGAACAAGAAAGAGAACCACAGAACAAACCAGGAGGAGCCTGGAAGGCTGCGTGAGGCGGGGTCAGCAGGGAGGCCGCAGCCTCGGCTGCCCAGGGCAGGCTGGCACTGCCTTCCTGAGTTCATATTTTTGGTCACCCTGGATCAGAGAGCACCACATCAGCAAGTGCTGGCTCTCCATAGCCTGTCATGACCACCGAGTGGTGGGACCCCAGACAATGCCAGACCTTAGAAGAGGGTGGATTTTGCTCCTCTGCCACAGCCAGGGCCTCTTTTTTTCTTTCCAGTGGAAAAGCCAGGAGAGATAGAGGTCAGACACAGGCGATTCTAGGAATGAGGAGTATGAAGGGATGAGAGGGGAACAGAAGAGAACTCGGTCTAGGGAGGGCTATCTCCAAGCCCTTGGGAAGCCAGAGACCCTTTCTGGGCCGGAGGCACAGGGGGCAGAGGTAGGATACATACATATGTGGACTCAGGAGACCTGGATTTGAATTCGAATTCCCCAGCTGTACTGTGTGGGGCAAGCCTCCCTGTGCCTCACTGAGGTTAATAATTCCTGCCCCCCAAGGCCAGACAAGATAGCAGAAAAAAAAAAAAAGCCCAGGTCAAGCACCTAACACACTTAACTGCAAAAAGGGGCCACTCAGTTCTAGCCGCTCTTTGGGGGAGCCTGTGTTCACCTCCTCTACTCAAAAGGGAAACATGATAGGGAAAAACACATCCATCCAGGAACCAATGTGGCCAGAAGAGAGAGTCCAGGACCATTCACACAGCTGATAGCGGAGCTAAATTCAGCTCAGTTGTGAGGAAGCAGGATAGCCTGAGGTCCCATCTGCTACACTTCTACTCTGGTCTCAGAAAAAAAAAAAAAGTGGCAGGATTCTATAGCCCTGAGTGTTGCAAGCCCCTCCAGTTCCTTCTCAAGTTGTGAAATGATTTTAGGGGTCCCCAACTCCGTCCTAGCGCAATGATCATGAGAGGGTGAAAAAAGTACCAGCCTGCCCCCAGCTCAGGCCACTGAATCAGACTGCAGTAGCAGCCTGGCTACAGTGAACCGAGTAGGGGCGATCATCCTGACTACGAGCCTTCCTGAATGGACCAGCTGAGGGCCAGGCCGGTAGCTAGGCAACGGGCTCTCCTAATCAGCTCAGTTCACTTTCCGTTTGTGTCTGTTTTGCTCCTGTCATAATGCACTAGTCAAATGACTGGACCGTTGTATGGGAAGAGATGCCTCAAGGCAGAGCACAGCTCCTCTGCCTTCATGCGCCCTCCTAGGTGACATCTGAAGCCTTTCCTGGCACTGCAAACCCAGAAAAGTGTTGGCTGAGTGGGAAGGTGGGCACATACCCAGAGGTACAGGGCTCCTGTGGGGACAGTTCTACCCGCTTGAGGTCAATGCAGGAAGTAAGTGCAGCTCTAGAACTCTCTATATAGCACTGGGCCCTCAGGTCTTAGAGAGTAACAGGGAAGTGTCCCTTCTGATGTTCTCATCTGCTCCTGAGCTTCCAGTGTTCTTCACAGGAGGTGGAGGACCTCAGGATGTTAAGCAGGCTGGAACAAGAAACTAGCCACCTCTCCACCCTGCAAACAGTCTCATTCAGTAAGAAAAGAACATGGTGGGGCTGGAGAGATGGCCTAGCAGTTAAGAGCGCCGACTGCTCTTACAGAGGACCCGGGTTCGATCCCCAGCACCCACATGGCGGCCGAGAACTGTCTGAAACTCCAATTCCAGGAGAACTCCAGTTCCAGGGGAATCCAACATCCTCTTCTGACCTCCGCGGCATTGCACGACATGGGTGCACACACTTGCATGCAGGCAGTACATTCATACACATACAGAAATAAATAAAATTAGTAAAAAAAATTTAAAAAAAGAAAAGAACATGGTAATCACAGGAGCACCGGCTTGGGTATCGGGAAGCCTGCCAGCTTTAATTTAAAGCCCTGCCACTCGGTGCTATGATCTCAAGACAGTGGTTTACTTGCTCCCAACCTCAATTTGTTAAGTGAGTATTGCAGTCTTGTTTTAAGTTCGTTAGGAAGAGTAGAGATTAATGTAAAGTCTTCACAGTAAAGGACCTGCACAGGATACTCAATGATGAGCTGTTATCAACTTTTAAAATTGCGTATTCTCAGGCGTAGCTAAAGATTTGCCTTTGCCTGTTCCTGAGCTGTAGGAAAATCTTTTGGTGCGTGTGCCAGCCAGAGCTCCACAGAGCTAGTCACATATGACCAACAATGGGAAGGCTAGAAACGAAGGGCAGCTTGCTGGAGATGCTATTACTGGCAAGTCACTTAACATATCTGAATCCTTCTTCCTTCCCTGCTTAAATGCGAGAATTAGCTCTGCCCTGCCCCACATTTCAGACCACAACTGGAATGCCTGGGTTGATATGAGCCATGTTAAAGGGCAAAGCAAAACAAAGGGGTCCCCGGAGGCCTCCAAGGGTCCAGGATCTGAACTTCATTACAAAGGCCTTTCACTGGGCCATTCTGCAGTGAGTTGAGGAGGAAAACTCACTGATGGCAGAGCCCCTTGTGACCCCACAGGAACGATACCAAGCAGGTCAAAAGTCCCCAGAGGTCCCTCATACTCAGAAATAGGGCCTAGCTCCCCTCAACCACCTCCTCTCATAGCCGCCGCACTGCTTTATCCCCTTTGTGCCTCTTCTCTACACCCCCACTCTGAAGGGGTCTCAATAACTTGTGCCTGTCTCTCTTTCCTAGTCAGACAAGCCAAGGACCAATGCTGGCAGGGGTTGAGGAGCTCATAGCATGGGCTCACTGGCCAGGGACGTCACATTGCTCTCACCTTAGCTGGTCACAGGGCTGCAAAGCAAGAGCCCAAAGCCTCTGGGGGAGAGGGGCAGGGGTCTGGAAAAGATCCCCACCTTCTCGTGGCTACCTGGCATGCTATGCCCCCACCCCTTTGTCTTCCTGGCAGATGCTTAGCATTTATACCTAAGCCCTCCCTCAGCTGCATTCCTCAACCCCTTGCTCTCCCATGGGTGGGAAGTGGAACTTTTTCTCACGTGACTAGGATGAGGAACAACCCATGGGATGTTAAGGAGAGGCGGAGAGCAGGAAAGCAAGGCTCTGAGGTTCATTAACATGACACTTTGGAATGCCAAATGTACCAATCAGCTCAGCTTCATCTTCCAGAAGCAGACCCCAGACAGCAAATCATACTGCTCTTCCCTGTCCTCCAGACAGACCCCAGACAGGCTTAATGCGAGGGCCATGAGATCAGACACTGGCCTTCAGGCTTTTCCATTTTTTAAACAATCTAAAGCCTCTTCCAGGGTTTTAGCTGCCCAAGCATGATGGGGTGAGTGAATGAGTCTCTGTCTCCCTCTTACCTTCAAGGAGACCTCCTCTACCTTCAGAGCAGGGACTAGGTCTCACCTAAATCAGCCTGTTTCCCCCTCCCCCATACACCCAGCGTAACCTGAACCAGGGCTTTCTGGGAAGCCACTTTGTGCTGCAGCAGGAAGAAAAGGAGCAGCAACAAATCTGGAAGCCTGTGGCTGGCCACTGCCCTGGGAGGCTCAAGGGCCTAAATCACAGGCTCCTAGGTCTAAATCTCCACTCCATCCCAGCAGAGGCCAGGCTATGCAGGGGTGCAGGAAGGGTGGGACAGCCCTAAAGAACTGGCCCTCAATCGGGAGAGGAGGTCTGGGCTCTGGACATCTCTGCCTCTCACGAATTAGGCATTCTGGAATCCACATCCCCTCTCTGAAATGCATAGCTGCCAGCACAGACCTGCTGCTGGGATGGCTGGGAGTGTGGAACACAATCCAGTTTCCTACTCTTGGTCCTGCCTCATCCCTGCAGAGGGCCAAATTCAAGCTCTTCGGGACTACAGGCCTGTGGAGGGCAGATGTGCTGACCAAAAGAGGAGCTTTAGAAAAGCCTTGCTGAGGGCACCCTACTCAATTACACACCCCAGGGGGGCCTGCTGCAGAGCAGACATCTGGGATTGGGTCCAACTGTAAGTCAAGTGTGTGCAGCCTCCTGGTGGGTATTGCAGGAGAAAAGGTGGGGGTGTGTAATTCCCAAGAGCCCTGGAGGCAGACAGAACGGTCTGCCGGGTACGTCTGTCTCCTTCCACTCATCCCGGACCCTACCCACCAACATCACCGTCAAGAACCACCTGAAGACTAACATAAGGAGACCCAGTTACTGCCACTCACCCTGGCCGCCCGGGAGGAGTAGGGATCCTCGAAGAGCGCCCACATTCGGGGTTGCCACCCACGGCAGCCCCCGGAACCAGCGCCCGGGCCCGCACCTCCTTCGTGGGGGCCCAGGCGCTGCAAGGCCAGCTCCCGTTCGTCGTCACCAGCATCTTCGCTGGGCCCAGCGCCGCCGCCGCCGCCGCCGCCGCCGCCGCCGCCCCCGTCCGGGCTCTCGAAGATGTCCAGCGCCTCCTCGGCGTCGCGGTGCTGCCGGTAGGTCATCCAGCAGCAGGGCTCCACGTCGGTCTCGTCGATGCCCCAGAAGGTGAGCTCTTCCTCGAAGAGAGGCCCACACACGTCGGCAGGGCAGTGCAGCTTGCCGGTGCGGTAGTAGTTGAGCACGTAGGCGAAGACACCCGGGTGCCGGTCGAAGAAGAACTCGCAGCCCCCGCCGCCGCCGCTGCTGCCTGCACCGCCGCCATCCGGCTCCGGCCGGCCCCCGCCGTCGGGATCGGCCAGCCAGGCGAGGCGGGTGCCGGGTAGGGTGCGCAGGGTGCTGCGGTAGGTCTCATGTCGCGTGCCGCCCACGTTGATGATGATCTTCTCCGACGCCTCGCCCTTGGCCATCTCCTCCTTCAGACATGTTTTGGACGGAGGCTTGTTCCCCGACTTGCGCCCGCGGTAGGAGGAGACACACACTGAGCTGATCATAAGAAGCGCTGCGGGGCTCCGGCTTGGGGCGGCCGCTGCCCTCCAAACACCCTTCCCGAGGAGGCAGCGTCAGACCGGGGAGGGGGAGGAGATGAGGAGGAGGAGGAGGAGGAGGAGGAGGAGGAGGAGGAGGAGGAGGAGGCAGGAGGCAGGAGGCGGCGGCGGCCCCTTCTGCAGCGTGGCCCTGCCCCTGCCTCCCCCCCACCCCCCGGGGCGCCGAGAGGGAGGAGTTGGGTTTCCCGGGTGCACAGGTGGTTGGGATTTGGGCAGGCAGAGCCAGGGAGAGGGGGAGGAGATGGGGACCAGAGCTGAGGATGCAAGCGAGGGGTCCCGGGAATCAGGAGCCAACACACCGGCGCCCTCCGGTTAGGAGGGGGACACGCCCCCCAACCCAGAAAGACCCAGCAGCTCACTGTCCGGACACCGCAGGGGTTCCGGGCGCGCGCTCACACTCACGCGGGCCACCCTCGGCTCCCAAACCGCGCCGAGCCCGAGAGCTGCCGGGTTTCCCCCGGGCCGCGGCGGCAGTGCTGCAGCAACAAGTCCTCGGAGCGGCTGCGGGCGCCGGGCCGACGCTCTCACGGTAGCCGGAGCTCTAAGGGCCCGGGCAGCGTGCGGTCAGCACGAGGCGGCGGCGGCGGCATGTGGCCTCTTCCCCCCATTCATAAATCCAGCGCGGGGCTTGCAGGGCGGGCAGGGCTGAGCGGAGCGAGGCGGACCGGCGGGCGGGGGCTGCGCAGGACCAGGCGGCAGCAGGAAAACAAGCGCGCCTGCAGCAGCGAGCCCGGGTCCTGCGTCCGCCGCGGGGAGCTGCGCGGGGCTGGGCGCAGCGCTGCGGGGGCCGCGCCGGGACGGGGGGGGGCCTCAGACGGGGCGTCCTGCGCGGGGCCGAGCCTGGAGGGCGGGGCGGCTCCGGAGAGCTGGGCACTGGGTGCAGGCGAAGGAGTGCCCCGGGCGGCGGCCGAATGACCAAGGACACCTGCAGCCTTCCCGAGCCGCGCCGAGAGGGAGCCTCAGCGCAGCGTCCCGGCGCCGCCAGATCGCAGGAACCCGGCGCCGGGAGCCGCGCCATCTACGCGTCTGCCCATCTCCGGGCGGGGCGCCGGCCTTGGCTCGCGGCGAGGGGCGGGCACGAGATGGTCCAGGGGAGGGAAGGCTCGGGCGCAGGCGGAAGGGGGCTCCGAGGGCTCTGCGTCTCCTTCCCGCGGTGGCAGCAGATGCGGCGCTCTAGTGGCGCCTTTTCCTCCGGCCCCGCCTGGCCCCGGCGCGCCCTCCGCGGGGCGGGGTGGGCGGGGCGCGGCACCCGGCCCACCCGGTGCTCTGCGGAGCTCCGGCGGGCGGCGGAGCTCAGCCTTCCTCGTCGCAGCCCAGCCCAGCCCAGCCGAGGCGCGTAACCCGCTCGCCGCCAGTGCCCAGCCTAGCGCGCCGCCCCTGCGCGCCTCCGCCACCTCTGGGCCCCACTCCCCGCCTTCCCCCAGTCCCGGGCTCCACCCACTGCAGCCTGGTGACACCCCTGCGCTCTCGACCCTTGACCTGTAACCTCTCGGTGCGTCTTCTTGAAGAAGCCAACCTGTTTCTCGCTCTTGGTTAAGCCGGTTGCATTGTTGCGGTTTCCCTGCTTCACTGCGGCTGACAGGAGGCCAGGATGGAAGAGAGTGGAGAGATGATGCCTCGAGAAAGAGACTGTCCTCTTCTCCGCAAGAGACAGTGTTGGGGCCTTCTGACAGCCATGCCCCCATCTTAGGCTTTGGAGGCCGTTGGTTTTGATGTTTATGGTCTCTGCCTCAGTCACCACAGCTCATGGTACCAGGACAGCATGGCCTTTGGTGAAGTGCTTATGGTTTAGGTGGAGGGAAGTTCTGCTGCTATCCACGGAGAAATGCATTAGGGGTGTGCAATGGTGGCTCTGAGGATCGTCAGGCCGAAGCCCTGGCTCGCTGTGGTGCTGGAGGGAGCCCCGGAAGTGTTACGTCCTGTCTTCCGACACTCCGGGCCCGTTGCTGCCCTGTCCCTTGCAGTTTGTCTTTTTCTCTGGTTCTGTCTCCTCTCCCTGGCCCTCTGTTCCTCCTGGCCGCACTGGGCACCTACAGTGCCTGCCTCGGAAGACCATTGGCTAAGTGATTGAGAGGCTTCCGTATCCAAAACACCAGACACTAACCAGGCTTCGCTGGCCCTGGCCCAAGAGCAATTTCCAAATTCATTTGTTGTTGTTTGTTGTTGTTGTTTGTTTGTTTTAAGCCCAGAAATACTCCTACATCATTACCTTCTTCCTCTCTGCCCCCAATTTTCTCCTTCTCTGCTTCAGGCAATCTGCATAATATAAAGATTTTTAAAGCAGAAATGCAAGGTGATTGACACACCTTACCTGATACTACTCACACACTGTCTGATTTCTGAATGAGACAGCACCCAACCACACTGGGAAAAAGCAAGAGTGGAGCTTTCTCGTGCTTCCAAGAGAGGTTAAAAGCTCAACATAAATGCAAGGGATTTATTTTATTTATTGTTATTATTATTATTATTATTGGTCTTTTTGAGAAAGGGTCTTCCTGTAGCCCCAGCTGTCCTGAAGGCACTCTGAAGACCAGGCTGGCCTTGAACTCAAGAGACCCACCTGCCTCTGCTTCCCAAGTGCTGGGATTAAAGGCGTGCGCCACCATGCCCAGCGCCAGGGGTTTTTATAAGCAAAGGTCTCATCATTAATGAGGTCAGAAAACCAAAATGATGACGAGCTTTGATGATCTGGACTAACATGCAGGGGAGGTGGGAACCATCATCCCGACTATGGTCAGAAGCACACATTTGCCTGCATCCTCCTTGTGTTCAACCCCACCCGCTCCTTACACCTGACATCTGTATTTCAGAGTTTAGTTGGCTTTAAGATTGCTGCAGTGAAAAAGAAATATTCCAAACATGACTGGAAAGGGAGACTCTGGACTGGAAAGGGAGATTATGGACTGGGAAGGGGAGACTCTGGACTGGGAAGGGGAGACTCTGGACTCGGAAGGGGAGACTCTGGACTGGAAAGGGAGATTATGGACTAGGAAGGGGAGACTCTGGACTGGGAAGGGGAGACTCTGGACTGGGAAAGGGAGATTATGGACTGGGAAGGGGAGACTCTGGACTGGAAAAGGAGACTCTGGACTGGGAAGGGGACACTCTGGACTGGGAAGGGAGACTCTGGACTGGGGAGGGAGAATCTGGACTGGGAAGGGGAGACTCTGGACTGGGAAGGGAGACTCTGGACTGGGAAGGGGACACTCTGGACTGGGAAGGGAGACTCTGGAGTGGGAAGGGAGACTCTGGACTGGGAAGGGAGACTCTGGACTGGGAAGGGGAGACTCTGGACCGGGAAGGGAGACTCTGGACTGGGAAGGGAGACTCTGGACTGGGAAGGAGACACTCTGGACTGGGAAGGAGAGACTCTGGACTGGGAAGGGGAGACTCTGGACTGGAAAAGGAGACTCTGGACTGGGAAGGGGAGACTCTGGACTGGGAAGGGAGACTCTGGACTGGGAAGGGGACACTCTGGACTGGGAAGGGAGACTCTGGACTGGGAAGGGGAGACTCTGGACTGGGAAGGGGAGACACTGGACTGGGAAGGGGAACTCTGGACTGGGAAGGGGAGACACTGGACTGGGAAGGGGACACTCTGGACTGGGAAGGGGAGACCCTGGACTGGGAAGGGGACACTCTGGACTGGGAAGGGGAGACCCTGGACTGGGAAGGGGACACTCCGGACTGGGAAGGGGACACTCTGGACTGGGAAGGGGACACTCTGGACTGGGAAGGGGAGACTCTGGACTGGGAAGGGGAGACTCTGGACTGGGAAGGGGACACTCTGGACTGGGAAGGGGAGACTCTGGACTGGGAAGGGAGATTCTGGACTGGGAAGGGGACACTCTGGACTGGGAAGGGGACACTCTGGACTGGGAAGGGGAGACTCTGGACTGGGAAGGGAGATTCTGGACTGGGAAGCAGAGACTCTGGACTGGGAAGGGAGATTCTGGACTGGGAAGGGGAGACTCTGGACTGGGAAGGGGACACTCTGGACTGGGAAGGGGACACTCTGGACTGGGAAGGGGACACTCTGGACTGGGAAGGGGACACTCTGGACTGGGAAGGGGAGCCTCTGGATTGGCCAGAGCTGGAATGAGGAAGGAAGAACCACCAAGAGGATATGAAAGAACTGACTGTAATAGTGACTCTAAAGTCTGATGTGGACTGTGTCCTGGCAAGCCCCTTGGAATCACTCCTCATTTTCCAGTCTTCAGGCTCAGAAAAGGGACAAGTTGCTGGGGACTGGTGTGGTGAAAGGGAAAATACAGCACAGTGTCAAACACTTGATATATATCCATTCGATATTCATGGGACATCTACTACCTTCCAGAAGATGTTCTAGACACATCTGTGAATAAAGCAGCCCTTGTTCCCGGCCCCAGAAAACCTCTGTCTAGTCTATGCTTCCATTCTGCAATGCTGCTCAGGCGGTGATGAACCCCTGAGGAGAGTGCAGAGCCCTGCTAGGAAAAGGCCAGGGGAGAAGGAAGGGAGATGGGAAAACTGGTTTGGGGCCAGGGATCCTCAGAAGAATTAAGGGAAAACTAGTGTCTTGGTGGAGATATGTTGGGGGGTGGGGGCTGTCCAGCTCCTGGAGAGAGAGAGGGGCTGGAGCCTCAATGCAAAAGTCTCCGCAGAAGCCCTCTTCACTAACCTGTTCTCTGGGCCTTTCTGGGAGAGTAAGTGTGCTAATTCGGCATCATGGAGCGTGTATCTCCATCAGCTCGGTGTGAATTCATGCTATTCCCTCCCCAAAACACACAACTCAGGAAGGAGAGACATACCCCTTGCCCTACTGTGGGTGCGCAGATGCTGCCCCCTGGTGGTCATGCGACAGCCTCACAGCTCCTGGTTGTTAAGTAAGCAGAAAATGGACTGCCGGGTGTTGGTCCACAGTGGCAACTAGTTCAGGGCTTCCTGTTGATTCCAAGACCTCAGGTGTTAGCCTCCGTCTAACATTCCCATCCAAGTTACTGCCCACTATCCCCTTCTCCATTCCCCAGGATCCTGACAGCTGCCGAGCTTAAGCAAAACCACCAGCAGCCCCTGCCAGAAATGTGTTTTCCCAAGCTTTCCTCCCCCCTTTTGCCTTTTCTCTACTTTTCTCTTCTGGGAGCTCAGTTTCCTGGGTGTAGGCAGGTGTATCTGGCACCAGCTGGGGTTCCTAGCTAGGAGGAGGGGGTAGCCGAGAACAGGGATAGACGGTGATGCTTAGTCCCAAGCCTCTCAAAGAAGGCCCTTGTGTCTCCTGAGGCTGATTCTGCCAGAGAGAAGCTGAGAGGCTGAAATCAAAGCCATTTACACTTCTTCCTTCCTCACTGGGAGCACTGTGGGGTGACAGGTACCACTTGATTTAACCACATTCTTTCCTTGGGCTCCCTTATTCTAAGGAGCTCCAAGCGTAGGAGCTGACCCGTGGTTGCCAGGGACCAACTTCTTCTGTAGGTCAGACCAAGGAGCCAGCATCCTTTCCCAGCATGCCCTGCTCTCTCTCAGCCCAGCAAATTGAATTTCTTTATCAGACCTCATCAGCAGGGACAGCAGGTAGGCCTTTTCCTCGAGGGAGAATGAGAAGGCTGGCGAGACAAGGCTGGAAACCTGTTTGTTCACTTTACCTTCCATTCTTACCCCGAGGTAATGTTCAGAGACTCTTGGGCTCCAAGTCAAATGTGAGCTGTCCCGGAAGGGCTCTGGGGAGAATTTGTGTCTGGTCCAGGGTACTCCAGGCTATGCATGTAGACTCTGATAAAGACTACAGGGAGGGTCCGACTACTTTGAAAATGTCAATAAAGTTCTTAGGGCTCTGAGGTTCTTAGGGCTCTGAGGGAACTCCAGATGCCCCTTTGATAACCCGTCTCTTAAAAAGAAGAGACCAGAGGGTGCAGACCACACGCTCAGGGCCTCATAAACCATGGCTTAAGAGTCACAGGGCTGGAAAGGACCAACTTCATAGACACATTCCTGTTGAGGGATTTTATGCCTGTGCAGCAGTAGTAAACCTTGGAGACAAGAGCCACAGCAGGAATTGAGCCAGGCACAGAGAAAGCATGGAGACCCATGCGGCCTGCACATGTAGAGCGGTGTCTGTGGGAATCGCAGAGCCAGGCCAGCTGAGGGGAAGCCTCCCACCTCCAAGACCTTTTTACTTTTGGGCTCTTAGGCTAGCAGCCCAGGCTGGGTCCAGGACATACCCCCTTTCACACACACACACACACACACACACACACACACTAACTCTGGGCCCAGTTGGCCTGTTCTTGGTATTCAGCATTTCTCCATCTAGAAAAATACAGATGCCTCCTACCTGGGATAAGTTCCAGCAAAACAAGTTCATTACATTAGAGTAATTAGTCCTGATGGGCCTGATCCCCTCTAGCAGTGTCCTGAGGTAAGGCAGGGCTCCTCTTGGGTAGTCATGATCCCTCCCTGCTTAGGTCAGCCCCAGGCACAGGGAGAGGTCCAAAATCCTGTGAGCTTGAACCTGGGAGCTGAAGAAAGAGCCCACAGGGATCAGCTTTGCGGCTGGTGCTGTGACTTAATAATCTTAATAATAGCTTGTTTCTAGCCAGGCATGGTGGTGCACACCTTTAATCCCAGCACTCAGGAGGCAGAGGCAGACAGATCTCTGTGAGTTCAAGGCCAGCCTGGTCTACAGAGAGAGTTCCAGGCCAGCTGGGGCTACAGGGAGACCCTGTCTAAAAATAAAGTTTAATTTTTGTTGAATGACTGAGTCTTCTCCCCATCTCCCATGTTCCCTCCCACCTAAACCAGTGTGCCTCTAAGCAGTGGGAGGTGGGTACCCAAAGTCACATTATGTCTGCCTCTGGGAGACAGAAACCCCCACCTGACCTGAGCCTTCATGTATATTCCCAGTGTTTAGCACAGTTCTAGGCACTCTGAATGTTTGCCTCATGGTTGATGAAAGGAATTAACAGAGGAAGAGAGAAGTGGGAGAGGGTTGGGATCCTTCCTGTCAATGTCTTACAGTGTGGTAAAGCTATGGCGGGATTGGGAGCCAGGAAACCAAGCTTTGGTCATAGTCGCCCCCCCCCCCAGGTTATAGGTATTCCCCTTGGCCTCTGTTTCCCCAATTGTTATATTAGGTGATTGGATCTGATAATCATTCAGATTCACTTATTGGTTATTATTACTGTGAAACAAATTGTCCCCATAATAACAAAAATCCAACAACCATTTTTCTTTCATTCATGATTTTATGGGCCAGTGGGTTAGGAATGGCTCATTTAAGCAGTTCTTCTTACAGTTCCTCTTGCAGTTGTAGTCACACGTCCATTAGTACTGCAAATACCTGAGGCTCAGCTCAGCTGAACATTCAATATGGTGCATTCCTGTGGCTGGTCGTGGATAACTGGCTATGGGCTGGGAGCTCAGCTGAAGCTGTCAACAGAAACCCTGCAAACATGGCTCCTGGCACTGCAGTCTCAGTGACGGGACCACTCACACAGTAGCCGACTTCCCCCAGAACCACCCATGGGCCCTAGAACACCCTGTGGAAGTGGTACTGCCCTTCCTGTAGCCTTGGACTTCCCTTCCTCCATGTTCTGTTAGAAGAGATTTGCTCAGCTAGATTCAAGAGGAAAGGGGGAGAGAGAAATTTCTTGACAGAAGGGTTAAAGAATGTGGGGCATTTGAAAATTCACTAACAAACTACCACATTCCCAAGGTTTATGAAATTCTTCAGCACAAGGCCCTGTGGCTGGTGCTGGATGAGGCTGTGTGTTCAGACTGTGGCCATGGTGTGGGGTGGATGACAAGACAGCATACAGGGTTACTGGGCACCCACTTCTTCTCTTTCCTCCTTTCTTGACTTCTTTCAGTGTTAAGCTGAGACTGTCTTTTGAAAATAGTTCTAGGAACCTGACTCATTGCATGGTTGATGGGGTCCTTCAAGTGAAATAGGGCCCATGGCCCTCCCCAGGATTTTGAGAGGGAAGAGAGTAATTAATGGAAAAACTTCTCTTCAACCAGTCCCCCGGGAATTCATCTATTCCTTCCAATACCTCAAGGAAGAGATTTTATTGTCATGCAGGTTCAGAGGGTTAAGTGGCCTGCCCAAAGTTGGTGACAGACTCATGATTCAAAAACTATCTCATACTGTCTTCTCCTTGGGCTACCGTGAGGCAGACGCTGTCTCTCATGACCTTCTCCATGTACTCTTCATCTTCTTCCCTGCCTGTTCCCTTCATCCAGGGTCCAAATTTAGCTGCTCACCTCCTTATCAGAACTGATTCATTGTGTGTCCCAGTTCAGCGTCTCTAAGCTGATACTCCCTCAGGAGGCTTCCACACAGATGCCTAAGATGGATGAAGGCGGTCTCTAACATGCTTATTATATGGGCATGCCCCTTCCCATCTACAGTGCAGTCTGTGTGCCCTCTGTACAGAGGCTGTGACCCAGAGAATATGGTGGAGGTGGTACAGTGCCATTTTTCAGGCCAAGGTCTTGGGAAATGGGCAGCTTCTAACTTCCATTTCCCAACTCTTAAAATGGTATCTCTGGTACCCTGAGCCATCAGGTAACAAGTCTGGCCGCCCAAAATGAACTGGGCTGAACAGGCCAGTTGCAGAAGGTCAGACCAGCTGAACCCCAGTCCTGGCCATTTCGCTGAGGAGCCAGATATTAGGATGAATATAAAGGAAGGCTCTCGTGGGCCCTCCAGACCAAGTCTTCTGCCAGCTAAATACCATCTCAGTTTCTACCAGAGTGGCCATATAATCCTCATCTGAACTCCTCATTCACAAAATCATGAGGTAATAAAATGGTTGTCTTTTATATATATATATATAAAATGTTTGTCTTAAGCCACTAAGATTTGGCTGACTTGGAAACAGCAAGAGATAACTAGATCAATGTATGATATCTAATTCAATATAGCTGCTCTCTCTCTTTTGAAAATAGGAAATATAGGCTCATGGAGATTAAGCAGTTTGCCTAAGGTCTCTCAGGAAACACAAGGCCCAGTTGACATTTAAACTTAAACTTGACCTTGGGGAATCTGGCTTCAAAGCTCCCTTACAGCGAGGCCCTTATTATACTTAGTCTTAGTGTATCTATGTGACCCTCCTAGAAGGAAGGCTCTAGCATTTCAACCAAAATTTTCTTCCCCCCAAAACTGTCTCAGTTCTAGCACTGGGACATTCCCTTGCTTGAGAAGTAAGTAGAGAGATTTAGTGTCAAAAGGCAGGTTCCTTCCTTAATAAAACTCAGGGCAGAGGGGGCTGACTTACCTGTCTTCGGGTGTCTCTGGTTCAGTGAAGACCCTGTGGCAGTGGGAGATTCCACAGACTAAAAGCTGCCACCTGCTGGCTATTCCTGGAACATCACTTTCTTCTGGGTGGCAGGGGAAGAAAATGGAGAGTTCCTTTGGGGATCCTATTGAACCAGAGATCACTCATTGTTCCAGATTGGGGCGGGATGGGAGTGAGCCTCTACTGATGATGGTGCTCCTAAGGGAAGCAGGAAGAAGGGATTCCCTGTCACCAGCTCATTCTGCATTTCATGGTCTTAGATTCAATGGGTGCTTAGTAAATAAAAACTTGGGACTGAATTTTGAGAAAATGGGCGGGAAGCACAGTGTGTATGTCACCTTTAGTTTCCACTGAAGATTACAAAATAGTAGCTAGCCTGAAATGACTGAAAGGTGACTTTCTCAGAACTTAGAACATGGATTGCTGTGGGCAGTGTATTTCCCCAGCACCAAGTCCCCTCCCTTCCCCATGTTTCCCCTTGGACCTCTAGATCCTGGCAGCCTCCCACCCTTGATGTGGAACTTCAGCACCCCATCCTTGCAGAGTGGACAGTTATAGCTTTTCCTGAAGCCAGGCAGGGACATCAATGGCCGCTAAAAGTCTCTGAAGAAGACACCAAACGTCGTATCATTTTTCCTTACCTGGAAAAATATAGACCAAAGTAGCTCCCTAGGAGAAGAGTTCAGATGTGCAGAGTTGCTGGACCACTGACAGTGAGTGCATCAGTAATACCTAGGACAATTTCTAGGAAAATAACTAACGTCTACCCCAAATTCCCCAGCCAGCACCCACAAAACCCTGGACTGACTCACCCCAAGCCAAGCTTTACACCAAAGCTTCCATTAGGATGCCTGGCTCCCCTCCCTCCTTCCCCCAGATCTATAGAACAGGTAAGAAAGGCAAGAGAGGATGGTAAGAAGACACTTTATTGTACACCAGGGTAAGGGAGAGGAAGGAAGGGCTCTGGGGTGACAATGCCTTGTCCCCTCCACTGAGTCGAGCAGTCCTGACCCAGGGCTCTGAGCAGTCATGGGACACATGGACGTGAACTGCTCTGGACTTGTGCCAGGACCTGAAGTGAGTGACTGGTGCATGTACTTAGGTCTGTACAAAGCATGGGAAAAGACCCTGGGCCCTCTTCCCCCAGCCCTAGTACACAGGTAGCAGCCTCTACATCACAGGTATGAGAGGGAGCCAGGAGCACACAGAGAGTCCGGTGCATTACAGGCTGTTCAAACTCACTTCTTTCACAGTGGGGCATCTTCAGGTTGGGGGTGGGGTAGCTGTGAGAAAGGGTAGAAGGGCAACCCCCTGGTAATACTGCGGGTCTGCATGGGGCCTTCAAGGCCCACACAGGCTCACTCAGGAGGGCTTTTCCTGGCACTAAAAAAGCAGCAGTCCCTGCAGATGTATTGCTGAAGGGCAGAAGCCAACCTTACCTGCTTTACCTTCTGGCCTCAGGCTTCATGTTGCCTTAGTGGAGAGGGCTGGAGGCTCCCTGAGCAGGAAGCTGGTGACCGGGGCTGGGAGAAGGCCGAGCAGGGAGCTCTTACAGGCATAGCTCTGCTCTGCCCTCACTCATTGACCCACAGATCTGGGACCCCTCTGCCTGGGGTGGGCACTGCACAGACATCACCAAAGCCAGTGGCTGTGGGGACCCAGTGCAAGGACTTGGGGGCCTGGCCCTCTCGACCACTTCCTGCTCCATTAAGGAAGCTAGGACTGCATCTCAGCTGGTCAGGGGATTTCACCATAACTCTCCTGAGGAGCCAGCAGAGTTCTTAGAAACACAGCCAGAGCAACTGCTGCTTTCTCAGCAGTCAGGACTGTTTCAGGGACAAATACAGGACAGAGGGCTGAGAGATGTCCTCCTTAGGATTCACCATCTTAAGAAACCAGTACTTTGTCTGCTGAAGAGCTTGTGACTCCAGAGTGAACAACAGAAGGTTGATTGGAAAATAAATTTGTTTAAGCCCTGCTTCTCTACAAAGGTGTGACGACAACGATGAGTCAGTCACCAGCAGGAAGCATATGTTTTTCCCTACAGCTGGAGCTTCCTAGAGGCACCTGCCCTGAGGCCTCACCCACAGAGCTGAGAGGAGATGGGGTCTTCAGAAGGTGGTGAAACTGGGAGTCACATATCAACACCCTATGCACTCACATCCACATATGTACAAAACACACACACACACACACACACAGAGCTCTGGACCCTATGATCAACACAAAACAGATACAGCCAGGACAGGCTCCAGCCTACAGTGAAAGGCTACAACAAATGCTACACAGCACACAATGTGCAAGCAGACAGCCCCAGCTTGGCCCCCTCCCCACCCCTTGCAGGCCTGCAGGCTGGGACCAGGCCCAGCCACACTACAAAATTAAAAATATATCAAATATACAATGAAAATAGATCTGTACAGCACTGAGGATGAAAATAGTCCACCAGCCACAGTATAATATTGGGTTTGTCATTTCACAGCATTTACACCCACATGTACAGACTGAATGTACAATAGATAGCATAGAGAGAGGAGTATAGATAGTGGAGTGTCCCTCCTGGGGCCTGGTTTTCCTGTTTTCTAATTCTGCTTGAGACCAGGCATGGGGCCAGATAGGAGGTGCTGTTGGGTGAAGGGGCCAATGGCAGGATACTGTGCCCTAAAAGCTCATCTCTACAGGGAGATGCGGCTCCCGCTCACTTCAAACCCTGGGACAGGTGGGACCACGGGCGGGCAAGGGCTGTAAGCGAGAAGGTACAGGGAGCCCAGGAGAAAGGGAGACAGCAGGCTGACGGGATGGACCTCAGGCTAGGGAGGGAGGTTGACCAGACAGTAGGCATACGCGTAAAAGGGAACCTGGGCCTATGTCCCTCTCTGTACTAAGAGGACATGACTCGGGACCCTCTGGAAGGTACCCAGCTCTGTTCCTTCCACCAGAGCTTTCAAGGATAGAGCCAGCCTTCCATATACATCCACCCGTCCATCCACCCACCCACCAACCATCCATCTATCTAGCCATCTCTCTGCAGACGTTTATCTTCAAGACAGCTTCTGGATCCTCACAGGCTGTTGTGAGAACTGCCTCTCTCCTGGGGAGCCTTGAAGGAAGGACAAGGGGTACGGCCATAGGTGGCATCTTCCCTAGAGGCCTCAGGACAGAGTCTAGCAGCCCCCAGTGTCCGCAGCACTGCCCGAGGCACTGCTCTCTATGGGCTAGGGAAGCTTGGGAAGGTCTCGAGCTGTCCCCACATGATACATGCACGGTTGGCTGCGCTTGTGCAATGAGGAGGGTAAGTGACAGCCCGAAGGGGTAGCGAAGTTGTCTGTCCTTCCCTAGGAACGAGGCTTCCTGGTGACATGCCCCTGAACTCCAGGGACCCTCATTCTAAGGGAGAAGCTGCCACTGATGAGACATCAGGCCTCAGATGAGGTGAGGGCAGGTGCCTCACTTGTGCTCCGAACCATCTAGATTGTGCTGAGAGTCATCAGTTGTGCTCTGGAAGCCTCGCCTTGTGTCGCCTCTTTGGGAAAGAGGCAAAGGCCACCACCCTTGGCTCCAAGTTGGGTGGAAAGGACTAAGAAATGGCTAAGCCCTCACTGAGATGGGGATGTTCTGACCCAGTCGCCACGCTCCCCAGGCAAGATCAGGGCCATGTCTCCAGCTGCCTTTGGCAGGGGAAGGAAGGACAAAGATTCCACATGCTGGCCGCACGTCCCCTCCACTGCTAAGGTTCATGCCCAACCCCAAGGGTAACACCTACCTCACAGAACAGAATCTGAGAGTTTCTGTCCACCACCTGCCACAGATGTCCCTAGCCCCATCAGAGAGCCTCTTAGCTCAGGAGAAGCCAGGCTGGGTTGCACAAGATGATGAATCTGGTTCTTACGGCAGACTGGGCCAAACTCTACCTCCTGCACCTCCACCCTTATGCCTCTCACCACCATCACCACCAGTACCCAACAGCATAAAGCAGACCCTTCCCCAGACCTAAGATAAGCAGGGGGCAGGTTACAGGGAGAGAGAGAGTGGTGACTACTAAAGTGCCCACTTGTAGTTCCCCCATCCTGGGATTGTTCTGGGTTCATGGCTGCAATTTGGTGAGAGGTTCTCAATAAGTTACTTGGGTTGGAGGTCTGGAATAGGAGACAAAATTGTCCCCAGCCCTCTGCTCATGGATAGGGAGAGAGTCTGCTAAGACGTGGGTGAGGGATGGGCAGGGAAGATCCTCTCTCCTTAGACAGAGGGCCTGGCTGGGGTCTGGCAGCCACCATGGAGGAAGAAGCCAGGCTCAGACAAGTGGGCAGGTTGGGTATGGGGAGAAGGTAGGCAGTGTGGGGCAGTGGTCACAGCTCTGACTCAGGGGTGCTGGCCAGGAGGTAGCCACTTCCATAGCGTCCATTGGGATTGGTGGTCTCCAGGGGTGATGTGCTCCCAGGCCCCAGATAGGAACGGTGGGTGGGCATGGGGGAGGGTGTCTCACTGGGCACCTTGCTGAGGATGAAGCGGGTCTCATCATTTTCCTCCAGGTTGGAGATATCCTTCATCATACGGCCCTTCTTGTAGGACACAGAGAGGGTGTTGGAGCCATCAGAGAGCAGGTGGAAGTGCCGCAGGATGAACACCACAGGGATGGGCAGGGCGGCCACAGCAATGAGGATGATCAGCAGCGCCATGGCCCAGTTGGGGAAGTACAGGTAGCGCTCAGCAGCCTGCGGTGGACGGCAGAAGCGCTTCAGGGCACCAGCCAGTACCCCTCCCCGACCTACAGGATGGCCTCTTCCTGCCCTTGCCTATAGCCTGCCTCTCCTCTCCCTCCACCCCAGACAGGCAGCAGTAGAGCTGGCAGTCCCAGAAGTGCTACTTGAACTTAGCTTGTCACTGTGGTGAAGGGATCTCAGTTTCTACATCTATAGACAGAACAGGTGATTCCACTTCATAGACATGGAAAGAGACTATGGCTTAGAAAATCTAGCTAGCCTGCTATTCTTGCTGAGCCTTGTTTCTCAATTTATGGTGTAGAAATAACGCTACTTGAGTTGTTATAAAGATTACACACTAGGAATGCAAGGCACCCGGCAAGACCTGTCCCAGAGTGGCTGCCCTATGAAGGTCTATCTCAACTGCCTGTAAGAAGATGCAAGTGACCCTGTGAGGTCCACCACTCACCTCTTCCTTAATCCAGGCACTATAGCCTGGGGGTGTCACCCCCAGCTGGATGATGCTGGCTGTGGTGAGCACAGCCATGCACAGCGGAGACACGAACTTCCACATGTAGAAATAGAAACGGTAGGGTCGGAAGCCCAGCATTTCTGTCAGCTCCTGCATGAACCTGCAGGCACAGAAGACACAGCAGCTGGCACCTCTCACTTCCTGTCCCCTACAGCTACCTCCTCCTGAGCGGTCCCTTCTGGGCTCTCTGCTGGTCTTCACCTTCAACGTTCACCATGTGAGGCCCCAGTGGCCTCCAGGAAGCGCCATTCTGACTATCAGGGATAAAATATGGTCCATCAGAAGGGCCCTGCCCGAAGAGCTACGGCGCTAGAAAGCTGAGTTTGCCTCAGCCTCTTTCCAATGGCCTGGCTCAAGCCTCCCCTGCTGGACAAAAGGCAGAACTGCACCTCCCTATCATTGGAAGGAGGAGGCTGCCAAGACCCGGAGGTCCCTAACCCAATGTCTGTGGTAGAATTCCAAGAGGCAACAGGCTGTGGTTTTGAATGACAATACAAAACTCAGTGTAAGCTCAGTTAGACTAACTGAACTCAGACATGCTTTCAATTATAAATGCAAGCAACCACAGACCTGTTAACAATACCTGTGACTTTGTCGTGAATTGATTAAATTAGACTTTGTCATATTACTTGCCAATTGTTGAAGATACCTAGAAATATTTATATTCATGGCTGCTTTGAAATGACAGTTGTTACTAGATCCATGATTATATCTTGTAACTTAATGCAGTGAAAATAAAGCATACATTACTATTTGACGGATTAAATGATGCTTTGTCAGTTTTCAATATAATTGATTTTCTACATAATTATACATATTTTATCTTCTGCATTTAAAAGGTACTCTCTTTTTTGAGCCAGGTGTATCCCCAGCTGGCCTAGAACTCCCTACGTAGACCAGGATGGTCCCAAACTCACAGAAATCTACCTGCCTCTGCCTCTGCCTCCCAAGTGCTGGCATTAAAGGTGTGTGCGACCACCCCCAGCTAAAAATGACTCTTTCTAAGTCTTGATTCCCTAGGCAGAAAGGCTCCTTCAGCTCTAATAGTCTGTGCTCTCCTCCTGCCCTTTTCACAAGTGGCTGTGCGAACACAGGGCTCTCCCGGGAGTCGTAATGGGCAGAATCTTCCTCCTGACCCTCCTCCCCTCCACGCCCCCTTACTTCTTGGTTCCATAAATCCAGGCCACAGCGATGTTCTCAAGGATGACTATCACCGTGAGTGGCAGGGTAGCAGAGTAGTCATCAAACATGGTGACAAAGTAGTTTCCGGAACGCTGGACGAACAAGAGCCCCACGAAGAATGCAAAGACACAGCAGCCCACTACAAAGAGCCAGGAGGCCAGTGTGGGGCAAAGGTGCAGGGTGGGTGGGGCCCTGGGGACCTGGGGGACCCCCAAATCCCTCCCATCATACGGCTCCCAGCAGCACTAAAGCCCGTCCCTGCCATCCCTAGGTGCAGTCCTGCAAGAGAGAGCTCAAAACTGGGGTTCTGAGCTCCCCTCAATCAGGTGGGGAACCTCTTGAGGACAGTCGAGACTGCGTTCTTCTCCCATGCCCCTGCCCTGGATAGTGCCAGGCTGCATTCTTCTCCCAGGGCCCTGCCCTGGATAGTGCCAGGCTGCTATCTTCTCCCAGGCCTCCTGCCCCTGTAATAGTACCAGGCTCAAGCCACCTGCCCCACTTGAAACTGCACTCAGCTGATATGACTCAGCAGATAAGTCTCAGGCTCCTTCTTCCACCTCAGTTTCCCCATTTGAGAACAGGAAGATACTCCACCCAATCACCTCCTGCCAAGCCCCCAACACACAAACCAAGGATGCCAGTGAGAGGAGACAGACAGGTGTGTGGACAGTGCTGGTGGCCAGGGAGAGGAGACAGACACTTGTGTGGACAGTGCTGGTGACCAGGGAGAGGAGACAGGCAGGTGTGTGGACAGTGCTGGTGACGAGGGAGAGGAGACAGACAGGTGTGTGGACCCTGCTGGTGGCCAGGAAGAGGAGAGGGACAGGTGTGTGGACAGTGCTGGTGACCAGGGAGAGGAGACAGACAGGTGATTGGACCGTGCCGGTGACCACGGAGAGGACACACAACAGGTGTGTGGACAGTGCTGATGACAAGAGAGAGGAGACTGACAGGTGTGTGGACAGTGTTGGTGACCAGTGAGAGGAGAAAGACAGGTGTGTGGACAGTGCTGGTGACCAGGGAGAGGAGACACACAGGTGTCTGGACAGTGCTGGTGACCAGGGAGAGGAGACTGACAGGTGTGTGGACAGTGCTGGTGACCAGGGAGAGGAGACAGGCAGGTGTGTGGACAGTGAGGTGACCAGGGAGAGGAGACAGACAGAAGTACGGACAGTGCTGGTAGCCAGGGAGAGGAGACAGACAGGTGTGTGGACAGTGCTGGTTGTCAGGGAGAGGAGACAGACAGGTGTGTGGACAGTGCTGGTGACCAGTGAGAGGAGACAGACAGGTGTGTGGACAGTGCTGGTGACCAGGGAGAGGAGACAGACAGGTGTGTGGACAGTGCTGGTGACCAGGGAGAGGAGACAGACAGGTGTGTGGACAGTGCTGGTGACCAGGGAGAGGAGACAGACAGGTGTGTGGACAGTGCTGGTGACCAGGGAGAGGAGACAGACAGGTGTGTGGACAGTGCTGGTGACCAGGGAGAGGAGACAGACAGGTGTGTGGACAGTGCTGGTGACCAGGGAGAGGAGACAGACAGGTGTGTGGACAGTGCTGGTGACCAGGGAGAGGAGACAGACAGGTGTGTGGACAGTGCTGGTGACCAGGGAGAGGAGACAGACAGGTGTGTGGACAGTGCTGGTGACCAGGGAGAGGAGACAGACAGGTGTGTGGACAGTGCTGGTGACCAGGGAGAGGAGACAGACAGGTGTGTGGACAGTGCTGGTGACCAGGGAGAGGAGACAGACAGGTGTGTGGACAGTGCTGGTGACCAGGGAGAGGAGACAGACAGGTGTGTGGACAGTGCTGGTGACCAGGGAGAGGAGACAGACAGGTGTGTGGACAGTGCTGGTGACCAGGGAGAGGAGACAGACAGGTGTGTGGACAGTGCTGGTGACCAGGGAGAGGAGACAGACAGGTGTGTGGACAGTGCTGGTGACCAGGGAGAGGAGACAGACAGGTGTGTGGACAGTGCTGGTGACCAGGGAGAGGAGACAGACAGGTGTGTGGACAGTGCTGGTGACCAGGGAGAGGAGACAGACAGGTGTGTGGACAGTGCTGGTGACCAGGGAGAGGAGACAGACAGGTGTGTGGACAGTGCTGGTGACCAGGGAGAGGAGACAGACAGGTGTGTGGACAGTGCTGGTGACCAGGGAGAGGAGACAGACAGGTGTGTGGACAGTGCTGGTGACCAGGGAGAGGAGACAGACAGGTGTGTGGACAGTGCTGGTGACCAGGGAGAGGAGACAGACAGGTGTGTGGACAGTGCTGGTGACCAGGGAGAGGAGACAGACAGGTGTGTGGACAGTGCTGGTGACCAGGGAGAGGAGACAGACAGGTGTGTGGACAGTGCTGGTGACCAGGGAGAGGAGACAGACAGGTGTGTGGACAGTGCTGGTGACCAGGGAGAGGAGACAGACAGGTGTGTGGACAGTGCTGGTGACCAGGGAGAGGAGACAGACAGGTGTGTGGACAGTGCTGGTGACCAGGGAGAGGAGACAGACAGGTGTGTGGACAGTGCTGGTGACCAGGGAGAGGAGACAGACAGGTGTGTGGACAGTGCTGGTGACCAGGGAGAGGAGACAGACAGGTGTGTGGACAGTGCTGGTGACCAGGGAGAGGAGACAGACAGGTGTGTGGACAGTGCTGGTGACCAGGGAGAGGAGACAGACAGGTGTGTGGACAGTGCTGGTGACCAGGGAGAGGAGACAGACAGGTGTGTGGACAGTGCTGGTGACCAGGGAGAGGAGACAGACAGGTGTGTGGACAGTGCTGGTGACCAGGGAGAGGAGACAGACAGGTGTGTGGACAGTGCTGGTGACCAGGGAGAGGAGACAGACAGGTGTGTGGACAGTGCTGGTGACCAGGGAGAGGAGACAGACAGGTGTGTGGACAGTGCTGGTGACCAGGGAGAGGAGACAGACAGGTGTGTGGACAGTGCTGGTGACCAGGGAGAGGAGACAGACAGGTGTGTGGACAGTGCTGGTGACCAGGGAGAGGAGACAGACAGGTGTGTGGACAGTGCTGGTGACCAGGGAGAGGAGACAGACAGGTGTGTGGACAGTGCTGGTGACCAGGGAGAGGAGACAGACAGGTGTGTGGACAGTGCTGGTGACCAGGGAGAGGAGACAGACAGGTGTGTGGACAGTGCTGGTGACCAGGGAGAGGAGACAGACAGGTGTGTGGACAGTGCTGGTGACCAGGGAGAGGAGACAGACAGGTGTGTGGACAGTGCTGGTGACCAGGGAGAGGAGACAGACAGGTGTGTGGACAGTGCTGGTGACCAGGGAGAGGAGACAGACAGGTGTGTGGACAGTGCTGGTGACCAGGGAGAGGAGACAGACAGGTGTGTGGACAGTGCTGGTGACCAGGGAGAGGAGACAGACAGGTGTGTGGACAGTGCTGGTGACCAGGGAGAGGAGACAGACAGGTGTGTGGACAGTGCTGGTGACCAGGGAGAGGAGACAGACAGGTGTGTGGACAGTGCTGGTGACCAGGGAGAGGAGACAGACAGGTGTGTGGACAGTGCTGGTGACCAGGGAGAGGAGACAGACAGGTGTGTGGACAGTGCTGGTGACCAGGGAGAGGAGACAGACAGGTGTGTGGACAGTGCTGGTGACCAGGGAGAGGAGACAGACAGGTGTGTGGACAGTGCTGGTGACCAGGGAGAGGAGACAGACAGGTGTGTGGACAGTGCTGGTGACCAGGGAGAGGAGACAGACAGGTGTGTGGACAGTGCTGGTGACCAGGGAGAGGAGACAGACAGGTGTGTGGACAGTGCTGGTGACCAGGGAGAGGAGACAGACAGGTGTGTGGACAGTGCTGGTGACCAGGGAGAGGAGACAGACAGGTGTGTGGACAGTGCTGGTGACCAGGGAGAGGAGACAGACAGGTGTGTGGACAGTGCTGGTGACCAGGGAGAGGAGACAGACAGGTGTGTGGACAGTGCTGGTGACCAGGGAGAGGAGACAGACAGGTGTGTGGACAGTGCTGGTGACCAGGGAGAGGAGACAGACAGGTGTGTGGACAGTGCTGGTGACCAGGGAGAGGAGACAGACAGGTGTGTGGACAGTGCTGGTGACCAGGGAGAGGAGACAGACAGGTGTGTGGACAGTGCTGGTGACCAGGGAGAGGAGACAGACAGGTGTGTGGACAGTGCTGGTGACCAGGGAGAGGAGACAGACAGGTGTGTGGACAGTGCTGGTGACCAGGGAGAGGAGACAGACAGGTGTGTGGACAGTGCTGGTGACCAGGGAGAGGAGACAGACAGGTGTGTGGACAGTGCTGGTGACCAGGGAGAGGAGACAGACAGGTGTGTGGACAGTGCTGGTGACCAGGGAGAGGAGACAGACAGGTGTGTGGACAGTGCTGGTGACCAGGGAGAGGAGACAGACAGGTGTGTGGACAGTGCTGGTGACCAGGGAGAGGAGACAGACAGGTGTGTGGACAGTGCTGGTGACCAGGGAGAGGAGACAGACAGGTGTGTGGACAGTGCTGGTGACCAGGGAGAGGAGACAGACAGGTGTGTGGACAGTGCTGGTGACCAGGGAGAGGAGACAGACAGGTGTGTGGACAGTGCTGGTGACCAGTGAGAGGAGACAGACAGGTGTGTGGACAGTGCTGGTGACCAGGGAGAGGAGACCGACAGGTGTGTGGACAGTGCTGTCCAGGGAGATGATACAGACAGGTGTGTGGACAGTGCTGGTGACCAGGGAGAGGAGACCGACAGGTGTGTGGACAGTGCTGACCAGGGAGATGATACAGACAGGTGTGTGGACGGTGCTGGTCGGCAGGGAGAGGAGACAGACAGGTGTGTAGACAGTCCTGGTGACCAGGGAGAAGAGACAGACAGGTGTGTGGACAGTGCTGGTGGGGAGGGAGTGGAGACAGACAGGTGTGTGGACAGTGCTGGTGACCAGGGAGTGGAGACAGACAGGTGTGTGGACAGTGCTGGTGCCAGGGAGAGGATACAGACAGGTGTGTGGACAGTGCTGCTGGACAGGGAAAGGAGACAGACATGTGTGTGGACAGTGCTGGTCGCTCCAGCTGGGTCTCCAGTCTGGGAGCAGAGCCTTCTGGGGACGGGGCACTGAATGACCCAGTCAGAACTTAACTGTCTTGCCCATGGCAGGCTGGGGTCAGGAAAACTGCAGGAAGTTACCTGTGAACATCTCCTTGGGCACCTTGAAGGTGTCGATGATGGGTGTGGTGATGCCCGCCATGGTCCCAATCATGCTACCCAGGCCCAGGTTGATGAGCATCAGGAAGAACATGACGGACCAGAACGGGGAAGCCGGGAAATGTGTCATGGCCTCTGTGAAGGCGATGAAGGCCAGGCCTGTACCCTGCACAGACTGAAGGGAGGACAGGAGTGAGGACCACTCATGACTCAAGCAGTTCCCTGCCTCCTTTCCTCTGTTCGGGAAGCTGCAGGAATTACTGTTCCTTCTTTCACAGGGATCCCCATAGCCACCTGAATTCTGTCAAACCAAGCCAATATATCTTAAACTTTAGTGGAAATGAGAATCTCTGGAGGAAGCCTACTACTGGCTTTCCTCTGTTATCCCAGAACTCGGGAAGTTGAGGCAGAACTGCTATGAGTTCAAGGCCAGCCTGAGCTACACAGTGAGTTCCAGGCTAACCTGGGCTACAGAGAAAGACTTTATCTCAAAACGAAACAACCAAACTAAACCAAAGCATTAAAAAAAAAATTCCCAGGGGAGTGCTCCAGGGAGGCCGCAATCCACGGTGGTCCAAGGATTCCAGCGATCCAGGTAAAGGTGCTAAGGTCTAGAAACATGCCCAGTGTAAGACCCTGCCTCTCTAAGATACCATCTGAGTGCTACACCCACACCAGCTATGCCCAGCAGGAGGCTTTAAATACCTACCTTGTGCCTGAGCCTCTCCCAGGGACAGTGATTTGATCGGTCTGGGTTAAGACTGGCTTGAGATTTTATAAAGCCACCAGGGAATTCTCATGGACAGCCCAAGTAGAGAGCCACTGTTTTAATGCATGTGCGGGCCTTGCTCACAGCTACAGGCCCACACACTGCCTCACCTCATTTACACACTGTTCTGTGATCTTGAGGGAATACATACCCCCACCTGAGTTTTTAATTCTTACCATTTAGATGCTACTGTGGTTACTTTGTGTGACAAACTACTGTAGTCCTACTTTTATCAGGGGACCAGGCCTTGCCCATGAGAATGGGAGGATGCTGCGAGTCACCAGGCTAGGGGTCCTCCCACTGAGCCCCTATGCTTTTGATCATCTAGAAAGGTCAGAGATGGAGGACGCAGCGCCCCCAGTCTAATGAAGCCGCCTTTATGCTCTTATCCTGTTGATCTGTCTTTATATTTTCAGTGCCAGGGATCAGATCCTGGGTCCCGTGCATGCAGCAAGGTTCCCAGGCAAGAGAGCTGCCTTTAACACGGAGCTGAAGAACTTCTATGGGGAGTGTCTGGTCCCATGAAGCAACTTGGAGAGTTGGGGAGCTGTTCTTTCCCACAGGAGCCTTGGAGCAGCTGGGGTTCCAGGCCCTGTGAGTGTTTCTCTGTCCTTTCTCCTCTTCTAACAGAATAATCATTTAGAAAGTGCCCAGTGGTGTAAATACAGGAACCTACACATTAGTGAGGAGGCAGAATCTCCGCTCTAGCCTGGGAGCTAAGTCACTATAGCAGCAGAAGGGGGCAGCTGCAGGAGGAGGCAGAGCTCTCCCGAAAACCCTGCTTTTGCTTCACCCACTATCTAGCTGTGAG
Source organism: Rhizomys pruinosus (assembly GCA_009823505.1). Lineage (NCBI taxonomy): Eukaryota > Metazoa > Chordata > Mammalia > Rodentia > Spalacidae > Rhizomys > Rhizomys pruinosus. Next base: position 1,070,920 of record VZQC01004746.1, on the reverse strand, counting down.
ACATGGATCAAGGCCCCTTACAGGATTTTATCTCATTGATAAAACTGGAAACAATATTAATATTCAACTGAGGGCTGCCCAAAGGGTCAGAGGACATGGAGAGCAAAGAGCAGATACTAACGCTCACATGTTTCACAGGCACTGTTCTAAGGTGCACTGTATACATGGGGCCTTGTGCACAGGAAGTCGCTCAATAAACAGGAAGTTGCCCCACACTGACAAAGGCTCCTGTGATTGTTTCCCTGGGCTCCTTGTATAATCATCAGTCTGCCTCAAAGCCAAGGCTTTGGCTGACATCTTCCCTGTCTCTCGGTGTGAACACATAGGGAGTCCTTGTCTGTTAGAAAATGATAATTCCCTGTGAGCTTGTAAGGGCTGGACCCACACTCCAGCTACCGAGCCTGTCTCTGGGTCCCTGCCTGTCCTGGGAAGGACAGCCTGTGCCTGTACCTTGTCCAGCTCATCCTCTAAGACGCAGGGATCCAGGCCCAGGGCCGAGAAATGTTTCTCTTTCACAGTCATGATGACGCTGTACATCTCTGCATAGTCCTTGGTGGTCAGGTGTGAGAAGTTAACGTGGGGCGGGATGAGGTCCCGGCTCAGGACATTGGAGTTGAGGTACCCCAAGATTTTCTCAGCATTCCTGCAGTGCAGAGCAGAAGAGAAGCAGTTAAGAAGGCAGGAGTGGAACCCAGGAGGCCCCTCCCCAGGCAGGACACCGGGGGACACTGACAGAAACATCTCTGAGCCTGTCTTTGTCGGCCAGGGCTGGGACAGATGATGATCTCATTCCTCATGGAATAGAAGGGCCCTCCCACCCCTAGGTGAAGCAGGTAGGGAAAGGAGGGACCAGAGGGGCCGTTCCACCTACTCGACCACACACTTCTCATTCATGATGTTGGCTTTGAAACCCAGCACAGCAAACACCACGAGGGTGGCCAACACCGAAGTGAAGAAGTTGATGAAGGACACCAGGGCAGCATCGAAGTGGCAGTTATTGTCCTGCTTGTTGTAGCTGGAAAAGGCGATGACGCCACCAAAGCCCAGCCCCAGGGCGAAGAAGACCTGTGTGGCCGCCTCCCGCCACACCTGGGGATCCAGCATCTTGTCCAGCTGTGGGGATAACCACAGAAGCAAAGAAAGAGGTAGAGATGATGGTTTTACTCATGCGCCCACCATTCCCATCATTTCCTCAGCCTCAACAGAATTCAGAAGCAACGTGGCCTACTAGTAAGCTGTGGCACCCTAGGCACCTCACCTAACTCCTCTGAGCCTTGGCTTCCTCAAGTACAAAAGATAAACAAATGCCAACTTTAAAGGACTGTTGTAAGGCCTGGTAAGTAAAAGCAAATACTAAGAGCTTACAAAGGAGCCCGACCCACAAGAGCGCTGGGGCGGCCTGGGGCTATTTCCAAGGCCTTTTACAATCCAGTTTTCTTGTACCATTTGTTCTCAAGGCAGAGGCTGAGGAGAGAGACAGCAGGCAGAGTCCCAGCTTCCGTGGACTGTGTGATCTAGCTCTAGACATGGACATCAGCAGGCAGAGTCCCAGCATCCGTGGACTGTGTGATCTAGCTCTAGACATGGACATCAGCAGGCAGAGTCCCAGCATTCGTGGACTGTGTGATCTAGCTCTAGACATGGACATCAGCAGGCAGAGTCCCAGCATCCGTGGACTGTATGATCTAGCTCTAGACATGGACATCAGCAGGCAGAGTCCCAGCATCCGTGGACTGTATGATCTAGCTCTAGACATGGACATCAGCAGGCAGAGTCCCAGCATCCGTGGACTGTGTGATCTAGCTCTAGACATGGACATCAGCAGGCAGAGTCCCAGCATCCGTGGACTGTGTGATCTAGCTCTAGACATGGACATCAGCAGGCAGAGTCCCAGCATCCGTGGACTGTGTGATCTAGCTCTAGACATGGACATCAGCAGGCAGAGTCCCAGCATCCGTGGACTGTGTGATCTAGCTCTAGACATGGACATCAGCAGGCAGAGTCCCAGCATCCGTGGACTGTGTGATCTAGCTCTAGACATGGACATCAGCAGGCAGAGTCCCAGCATCCGTGGACTGTGTGATCTAGCTCTAGACATGGACATCAGCAGGCAGAGTCCCAGCATCCGTGGACTGTGTGATCTAGCTCTAGACATGGACATCAGCAGGCAGAGTCCCAGCATCCGTGGACTGTGTGATCTAGCTCTAGACATGGACATCAGCAGGCAGAGTCCCAGCATCCGTGGACTGTGTGATCTAGCTCTAGACATGGACATCAGCAGGCAGAGTCCCAGCATCCGTGGACTGTATGATCTAGCTCTAGACATGGACATCAGCAGGCAGAGTCCCAGCATCCGTGGACTGTATGATCAAGCTCTAGACATGGACATCAGTAGCCTCATCCCCCACAACAGATGCTGAATTACAAATGGAACAAAAACCATGAGGAGCCAGGGCTGTACTGCTGTGGTAGTAAAAACGGGTTGGTGCAAGTGATGACAGGTCAGGTGAGCAAGTGGAGTGGTGCAGTTGGGGAAGTAAGCAAGAGAGACGGTGCAGGTGATGATGGACAAGTGAGAGGACGCAGGGGCGTTGGGCAGGTTCAATGGTGCTGGTGAGACAGTGGGGTAGTGTAGGTGGGACTGAGAGTCCAAAGACTCAGAGCGCTGTGGAGATCTTGTATTCATCCTAAGACAGCACTTGAGCCAGGAAACACCAGTGGACTGAAGAGGAGGGCATACAGCCAGGAAGCTGCTATCAGATGTGCATACAGCCAGGAAGCTGTCAGGAAGCACCTCCAGGGGTCCAGGTGGCAGGCGGCAGTAGCTTTGCCTGTGATGATTCGGGGATTTAAGATTGAGAAACCAAGATCTTAGAGCTAGGTGGACTGGAGATAGGTATGTTGGACAGACAGAGCCATGTTCGTGGCCTGTGTTGAGTTCCTGGAGATGGAGCTGCGGGGAAAGGGGGTTTATTGGGGGGGGGTTGGGCAGGAAAGGTCAAGACAATAGTTTCAGGGAGGCTTAGTTTAGTGTGCTAGGAGATGTCAAGTAGGCAGCTAGACAGAGGAGTCTGAGGCTTTTACTGGAGATAGCAGCGCTGAAAGGAGAGGCTTTGAGCTGCATGTGTCCGCGCAGGAGGTAAAGCTATGGTTAGAGTGAGAAGAGGCCAGAGCCCAGGGCCACATCCATCTCTAAGGTTTCATGAAGTCTTCCGGAGGGCAGAAGCAGGAGGAAAGCCCAGAGAGGCCTGCATTTCGGGAAGGGTCAGTGCCCCCAGGTCAGCAGCCAGGAATCACAGGTGGGCTTAGCGTTCAGGAATCCAGAGTCCAGTCAGGTGGAGGGAGGACAGCAGAGAAAGGGGAGGAGGCGGAGGCCATAGTGTGACCCAGTCCTTGGAGAAGCCGGCCTTGGAAGGGTGGGATGGGCACTACTGGGGGACAGCTGTGGAACTGGTGGTTCGCTTGTTTTTTCTGTGTTTGCATTTTTTGTTTTAGGTGTTATAACTTGATGACTGGATACAGAAACTAATGGAGGACAGGGATGTGGGAGAGGAGAGTGGAGCTGTCTTCCCTACGAGCCCCTTGGGTAGAGGTGGGCTAGAACGGGACAGCCTCAAGGAGGCTGCCCGCTCCGTTTGCCACGGAGTTCTTGACTTGGTGGCCTCTGCTTGCCCTATGAATCGGGAAGTGAGCTTTCAGAGGAGTGGTGGTGTTATCAGTGGTCCTGATGGAGCCTAGAACACAGCTGGCCAGAGACAGGGCGTCCTGCACTGCCAGGGGCCACCATATTTATACAGGGGAAGGTCTGGTTTTTCATACTGTTCGTCCTTTGAGAAAAAGTCTCACTGTATCCCTCAGGTTTGTCTCACATTCATGATTTCTATATTGTCCCATCATGCCAGCACATTTTCATTGCTTTGACACACATGTACGTGTGTGTGTGTGTGTGTGTGTGTATGAGAGAGAGAGAGAGACAGAGAGAGAGAGAGAGAGAGAAAATGCAAGACCTTGAACATGCTAGGCAAGCACAACACCAGGATAAAGTCAGACATATTGGCCAATGGAACAGAATTGAAAGTCCACGAATAAACTAATGTATTTATTTATAGCCAATTGGTGTGTGTGTGTCTGTGTGTATCTGTGTGTGCATGTATCTGTGTGCGCATGTATCTGTGTATGTGTGAGTGTATGTGTGTGTGTGTTGTGTGTATGTGTCTGTGTTGTGTGTTTGTGTGTGTGTGTGTGTGTTACTAAGGGTGAAAACCATGCATGCTAGGCAAGTACTCAACCTTTGAGCCAAATCCCTAGCCCTGAGGTATGGCTTTTAAGATAGGATGACATGTTAATATTCCTTTATAGAAGTAATCTAGGTGGAGGGCTACTTCGAGGCCACACTGGATTTGGACTTCAAGCTTTTGTTTCTAATTTGATTTTAGGAAGGCAATATGGTACATATGGGACATAATTGCATTAACACCCTCAGCACAGTCCAGAGCAGCACCCTGTAATCAAACACAGTGGCAGAATATGAATCTTCACACCAAGTGAATCAATAAAGATTATAAATAGCCTTGCATCTGTGCAGGTTGTTCTTCCTCTACATGAGTGCTGGGAGAACCAACCAACCCAAGCCAGGCATTGGACTTCTTAAGGCACTGGGTTTTGATGCTGTAGATAAGGAAACATGGGTCTGCACTGGGCCTGATAAAAAAGGTAGAATTTGGGGGCTAGAGAGATAGCCTAGTGGTTAAGAGTGCTGACCGCTCTTGCAGAGGACCCAGGTTCGATCCCCAGCACCCACATGTTGGCTAAGAAATATCTTTAACTCCAGTTCCAGGGGAATCCGATACCCTCTTCTGACCTCCACAGCATTGCACGACACAGGTGCACAAACCTGCATGCAGACAGTATGTTCATACACATAGAAAATAAATAAGGGCTGGAGAGATGGCCTAGTGGTTAAGAGCACCGACTGCTCTTGCAGGGGACCCAGGTTCGATCCCCAGCACCCACATGTTGGCTAAGAAATGTCTTTAACTCCAGTTCTAGGGGAATCTGAGACCCTCTTCTGACCTCTGCGGCACTGCACGACATGGGTGCACAAACCTACATGCAGACAGTACATTCATACACATACAAAAATAATAAAATAAAAAAAGAAAAAAGGAAATAAATAAATAAAATTTTAAAAAAGGAAAAAGTAGAATTTATAGACAAGAAGAAATTAACCATTGGCTTCTGAGAAAGGACTCCTTTAACTCCTCCCTCTGGGGCAAGGATATCAAATGATTTTCCCAAAAAACTCCAGAAATGGGTTGGAGGGATTACATATACCTGACAGGGATGCTGGCTTTTACAGGTGTCCCCTGGTGTCCACTATGACAGTACTGCCCATCTTTGAGGCCCAATCACAGGACTTCATTAGGATTCTCACCACTCCCTAAAGCTAAGGATAGGATATGGATATACTGCCATCCCTAGGTCTGTTTAGGGCCAAATTTCCTTTTTTAAACTATTTTATTGTTTTTCGTGTATTAATATATTGCCTGCATGTATGTAAGTATGTAATTGATACATGTAATGATTTGGGATGGAGGCAACTGTTTCTTTGTTAGGAGCAAATCTATCATTATTTTTAAAAATATGAACAAAAGTGAAGAGGGTACTCTAGCCATTACCCAACTTCAACAACATCAGCCCATGTCCAGTCTCTTACAACCTCCATCCCTGCAGCCCTAGACGATTTTGAAGAAAGCAACAGCTACAAAGTACACATTGAGGTCCCAGAAAACACCTAAAGTCAAAGCTGAACCCTGGTGTGGAGAGCACCCTGCTCCCAGCCTACAGCTTAGATCGAAGTACTCTTGCTGATGGAGAAAACAGACACCCAATGATAGTCTGGGGGTGAATGGAATCAGGGACTTTCAGTATGGACTGCCAAATATGATTTGATTTTAAAGGGGGCTCTGTCAGCATGTGTCAACAGAAGAAGAACACCTATCTAGATAGAATGTTCCATGTCCCTTCTAGACATCAGCATGAGACTGCAAGAGGAGAGACGGGAAGGGAATCTTCTCAGAAGAGAAGCTCAAGCACTAATGCAGCGCCCAGTCCAATATAGCAATGGCTTCCTGCCAGTTCTTTGGCACAGTGGCTGAGTCACTTCCTGTCAAGGGAACAAGGTATTTTGTGGCATGGGCCATGCTTTCCGAATGCACAAGCAGCTGCTGAGCCCCAGCCTGAGCTGTGCATGACAGTAGCACACACCCTAACTTCTCAGTACTGCTGCAGCACCTGCCTGTGCAGAGCCAGACTAGGCCATTAGACACTAGACCGCACTGGAGTGCAGGGTTCTCACCGCCTAAGAACAGCTTTGCCTTCACAGGGAACCAACGATAATGACTAGTGCTTGTATTTGCTCCCCACTTGCCAGGAGCCATCTTAGGAATTCTCTGACAACCCTGTGCAAGGGTCATGCACCCCATCTTGCAGCTGTGGAAGCAGAGGCCCTTAGAATCTGGGAGCCTCACCACCAGCTGCTGGATGATGAGCTAGGAACTGACACAGATCTTCTGTCTCTTTCTCTAGTCAGAGAGCAGGGTCACCCTCATCATCTTGTTGAGAGCCCTTTGCTCAAACAATGAGAATCAAAAAAATCTCAACATTAACCTCTGTTCATGGACCCTTGGAGCTGTTGGGAACTACCCCCGATCTTCTCTAAGAGTTAACACACACCATGGGTCCTGTTGGGAACACCCCCGCTCTTCTCTAAGAGTTAACACACACCATGGGTCCTGTTGGGGACTTCACCCCCCCCCTAAGAGTTAACACACACCATGGGTCCTGTTGCGGATCCCCCCGCCCCGGCTCTTCTCTAAGAGTTAACACACACCATGGGTCCTGTTGGGGACCCCCCCTTCTCTAAGAGTTAATACACATCATTTGTCCTGTTGGGGATCCCCCCCAAATTCTCTAAGAATTAGCACACTTTAGTCCTGTTGGCGATCCCACCCGATCTTCTCTAAGAATTAGTACACACCATGGGTCCTGTTGGGGACTTCACCCCCCGGATCTTCTGTAAGAATTAGCACACAACTGGGTCCTGTTGGGGATACCCTCCCCGATCTTCTCTAAGAATTAGCACACACAGGGGTTCTGTTGGGGATCCCCCCAGATCTCTAAGAATTAGCACACACATGGGTCCTGTTGGGGATCCCACCCCGGCTCTTTTCTAAGAATTAGCACACACATGGGTCCTGTTTGGGATTGCCCCCTGATCTTCTCTAAGAATAAGCACACACCATGTGTCCTGTTGGGGATCCCCCCCACCCGGATCTTCTCTAACAATTAGCACACACATGTGTCCTGTTGCGGACCTCCCCTTTCCCCCGGCTCTTCTCTAAGAATTAGCACAAACATGGGTCCTGTTGGGGATCCCCCCCGATCTTCTCTAAGAATTAGCACACACATGGGTCCTGTTGGGGATCCCCCCATCTTCTCTAAGAGTTAGCACACACATGGGTCCTGTTGGGGATGCCTCCCCCCGATCTTCTCTAAGAATTAACACACACTGGGTCCTGTTGGGGATCCCCCCCGATTTTCTCTAAGAATTAGCACACATATGGATCCTGTTGGGGATCCCACCCAGGCTCTTCTCTAAGAATTAGCACACACATGGGTCCTGTTTGGGATTCCCCCCTGATGTTCTCTAAGAATTAGCACACACATGGGTCCTGCTGCGGACCTCCCCTTCCCCCCGGCTCTTCTCTAAGAATTAGCACACACATGGGTCCTGTTGGGGATGCCCCCCATCTTCTCTAAGAATTAGCACACACACGGGTCTTGTTGGGGATCCCCCCATCTTCTCTAAGAATTAGCACAAACATGGGTCCTGTTGGGGATCCCCCCCCATCTTCTCTAAGAATTAGCACACACATGGATCCTGTTGGGGATCTCTCCTCCGGATCTTCTCTAAGAATTAGCACACGCATTGGTCCTGTTGGGGATCCCCGCCATCTCCCCTAAGAATTAGCACACACATGGGTCTTGTTGGGGATCCCCCCATCTTCTCTAAGAATTAGCACACACATGGGTCATGTTGGGGATCCCCCCATCTTCCCTAAGAATTAGGACACACATGGGTCTTGTTGGGGATCCCCCCTCTTCCCTAAGAATTAGCACACACTGGGTCCTGTTGGGGATCCCCCCCGATCTTCTCTAAGAATTAGCACACACATGGGTCCTGCTGGGGATCCCCCCATCTTCTCTAAGAGTTAGCACACACATGGGTGCTGTTGGGGATCTCTCCCCCCGATCTTCTCTAAGAATTAGCACACACATAGGTCCTGCTGGGGATCCCCCCCGATCTTCTCTAAGAATTATCACGCACATGGGTCCTGTTGGGAATTCCCCCCCATCTTCTCTAAGAGTTAGCACACACATGGTTCCTGTTGGGGATCCCCCCATCTTCCCTAAGATTAGCACACACATGGGTCTTGGGGATCCCCCCATCTTCTCTAAGAATTAGCACACACATGGGTCCTGTTGGGGATGCCCCCATCTTCTCTAAGAATTAGCACACACATGGGTTCTCTTGGGGATCCCCCCCAATCTTCTCTAAGAATTAGCACACACATGGGTCCTGTTGGGGATCCCACCCCGGCTCTTCTGTAAGAATTAGCACACACATGGGTCCTGTTGCGGACCTCCCCTTCCCCCCGGCTCTTCTCTAAGAATTAGCACAAACATGGGTCCTGTTGGGGATCCCCCCCATCTTCTCTAAGAATTAGCACACACACGGGTCCTGTTGGGGATCCCCCCGTCTTCTCTAAGAATTAGCACACACATGGGTCCTGTTGGGGATCCCCCCATCTTCTCTAAGAATTAGCACACACATGGGTCTTGTTGGGGATCTCTCCCCGCCGATCTTCTCTAAGAATTAGCACACACATGGGTCCTGTTGGGGATCCCCCCGTCTTCTCTAAGAATCAGCACACACATGGGTCCTGTTGGGGATCCCCCCATCTTCTGTAAGAGTTAGCACACACATGGGTCCTGTTGGGGATCTCTCCCCCCTGATCTTCTCTAAGAATTAGCACACACATGGGTCCTGTTGGGGATCCCCCCTGATCTTCTCTAAGAATTATCACACACGTGGGTCCTGTTGGGGATCCCCCCATCTTCTCTAAGAGTTAGCACACACATGGGTCCTGTTGGGGATCCCCCCCGGATCTTCTCTAACAGTTAGCACACATGGGTCCTGTTGGGGATCCCCCCATCTTGTCTAAGAGTTAGCACATACATGGGTCCTGTTGGGGATCCCCTGTTCTCTAAGAGTTAGCACACACATGGGTCCTGTTGGGGATCCCCCCTTCTCTATGAGTTAGCACACCATGGGTCCTGTTGGGGGTCCCCCCCATCTTTTCTTAGAGTTAGCACACACATGGGTCCTGTGAGGATCCCCCCTTCTCTAAGAGTTACCACACACACGGGTCCTGTTGGGATCCCCAAAGGATCTTCTCTAAGAGTTAGCACACACATGGGTCCTGTTGGGGATCCCTCCGATATTCTCTAAGAATTAGCACACACATGGGTACTGTTGGGGATCCCCCCATCTTCTCTAAAAATTAGCACACACATGGGTCCTGTTGGGGATCCCTCCATCTTCTCTAAGAGTTAGCACACACATGGGTCCTGTTGGGGATCCCCTCCCCGATCTTCTCTAAGAATTAGCACACACACGGGTCCTGTTGGGGATGCCCCCATCTTCTGTAAGAATTAGCACACACATGGGTCCTGTTGGCGATCCCCCCCATCTTCTCTAAGAATTAGCACACACCATGGATCCTGTTGGGGATCCCCCCCGATCTTCTCTAAGAATTAGCACACACATGGGTCCTGTTGGGGATCCCCTCCGCATCTTCTCTAAGAATTAGCACACACATGGGTACTGTTGGGGATCACCCCATGTTCTCTAAAAATGAGCACACACATGGGTCCTGTTGGGGATCCCCCCATCTTCTCTAAGGGTTAGCACACACCATGGGTCCTGTTGGGGATCCCCCTCCGATCTTCTCTAAGAATTAGCACACACATGGGTTCTGTTGGGGATCCCCCCTGATCTTCTCTAAGAATTAGCACACACCATGGGTCCTGTTGCGGACCTCCACTTCCCCCCGGCTCTTCTCTAAGAATTAGCACACACATGGGTCCTGTTGGGGATCCCCCCCATCTTCTCTAAGAATTAGCACACACACGGGTCCTGTTGGGGATCCCCCCATCTTCTCTAAGAATTTGCACACACGTGGGTCCAATTGGGGATCCCCCCATCTTCTCGAAGAATTAGCACACGCATGGGTCCTGTTGGGGATCCCCTCCGCATCTTCTCTAAGAATTAGCACACACATGGGTGCTGTTGCGGATCCCCCCCATCTTCTCTAGGAATTAGCACACACATGGGTCCTGTTGGGCATCCCCCCATCTTCTCTAAGAGTTAGCACACACATGGGTCCTGTTGGGAATCTCCCCCCCTGATCTTCTCTAAGAATTAGCACACACTGGGTCCTGTTGGGGATCCCCCCCGATCTTCTCTAAGAATTAGCACACACATGGGTCTTGTTGGGGATCCCCCCCGATCTTCTCTAAGAATTAGCACACACATGGGTCCATTTGGAGATCCCCCCATCTTCTCTAAGAGTTAGCACACACATGGGTCCTGTTGGAGATCCCCCCATCTTCTCTAAGAGTTAGCACACACATGGGTCCTGTTGGAGATCCCCCCATCTTCTCTAAGAATTATCACACACATGGGTCCTGTTGGGGATTCCCCCTTCTTCTCTAAGAATTAGCACACACATGGGTCCTGTTGGGGATCCCCCATTCTCTAAGAGTTAGCACACACATGGGTCCTGTTGGGGATCCCCCCTTCTCTAAGTGTTAGCACACCTTGGGTCCTGTTGGGGATCCCCCCATCTTTTCTAAGAGTTAGCACACACATGGGTCCTGTGAGGATCCCCCTTCTCTAAGAGTTAGCACACACACGGGTTCTATTGGGTATCCCCCCGGATCTTCTCTAAGAGTTAGCACACACATGTGTCCTGTTGGGGATCCCCCCATCTTCTCTAAGAATTAGTACACACATGGGTCCTGTTGGGGATCCTCCCATCTTCTCTAAGTGTTAGCACACACATGGGTCCTGTTGGAGATCCCCCCATCTTCTCTAAGAATTAGCACACACATGGGTCCTGTTGGGGATTCCCCCATCTTCTCTAAGAATTAGCACATACATGGGTCCTGTTGGGTATCCCCCCCCCTGGATTTTCTCTAACAGTTAGCACACACATGGTTCCTGTTGGGGATCCCCCCATCTTCTCTAAGAGTTAGCACACACATGTGTCCTGTTGGGGATCCCCTGTTCTCTAACAGCACACACATGGGTCCTGTTGGGGATCCCCCCCATCTTCTCTAAGAGTTAGCACACCATGGGTCCTGTTGGGGATCCCCCCATCTTTTCTAAGAGTTAGTACACACATGGGTCCTGTGAGGATCCCCCCTTCTCTAAGAGTTAGCACACACACGGGTCCTGTTGGGGATCCCCCCCGATCTTCTCTAAGAGTTAGCATACACATGTGTTCTGTTGGGGATCCCCCCATCTTCTCTAAGAGTTAGCACACACATTGGTCCTGTTGGGGATTTCCCCATCTTCTCTAAGAATTAGCACACACATGGGTCCTGTTGGGGATCCCCCCATCTTCTCTAAGAGTTAGCACACACATGGGTCCTGTTGGGGATCCCCCCATCTTCTCTAAGAATTGGCACACAGATGGGTCCTGTTGGGGATCCCCCCTTCTCTAAGAATTAGCACACACATGGGTCCTGTTGGGGATCTCCCCCATCTTTTCTAAGAATTAGCACACACATGGGTCCTGTTGGGGATCCCCCTCTTCTCTAAGAATTAGCACACACATGGGTCCTGTTGGGGATCCCCCTTTCTCTAAGAATTAGCACACACATGGGTCCTGTTGGCTCCTTTACTCCTGCATCCCAAATGTCCAGTTTCCTTTCTCAGACATAAATAACCATGATGTTGGCTTCCTGAGTACCCCTCCAGTGATGTTCATGTTACAACACATGCACAGTCACATGTGTCTATATGCATCCTCCTCCCACCCCCACACTGTCCACATGAGAATTCTCCACGGAGCTCTCTTCCCCACTCTTAGAGCGTCATCTTGCTCTGAGTCTCCACACTTCCTCAGTGTGCTGAGCTGGGACCCCACATAGTCCCAGAGTTGCTGGCAAGCTGCCCCCTCACAGTTTCACTGCACAATTAACTCACCTCTCTGGGAAACGTCAGCAATAAGAACATGTACCTTGAGGAGCATGAGGAGGATAAAGCAGTTGATATATGAAAAGAGCGCACAAGCGAGCACCGTCCACTGTAACGCTACCACTCAAGCCCGTCACTGACGTGGAAGCAGTGTGCTCTCAGGATGCTCACTTGGAGTGCTGAGTGCTACTGACAGCCACACTGCTGAGGGCTTGTCCAGCAGCTGACCCTTGGGGCCACGCTTACCCCCTGTCCCCAAGTTGACAGTGACTTCATAGACATAACTCCTCAGCCCTCCAGTACCCCTCTTGCATTCTTACTCTTAGCTGACCACTTGGGTTCTTACCTCACTGAGAAGGATAACAGTATCAGAAGAGGACTCCCACCATGAAGGCCTCAGCACAGCTTCTCCCTGCCAGCATGGCGCCCTCCTCTTGTTGCTGTGGGGACTCTGCCCCTAGCTAACACTGACCCTTGCCCCTGGGCACTGAGCTGCTCCCTGCTGCCATTCCTCCTTCCCAACAGCGTCGGTTTCCACTTTTCTGGAACTTTTTAAGTGCAGAGTTGGGCAATTTTTAGCACATCAGGGTTATGCAATTACTACCCAACCAATTTAGAACTTATTCACCCTTAAAAGAAGTATGTTGGCCAGGCATGGTGGTGCATGCCTTTAATCCCAGCACTTGGGAGGCAGAGGCAGGTGGATCCCTGTGAGTTCAAGGCCAGCCTGGTCTACAAAGCAAGCTCCAGGCCAGCTGGGACTAAAGGGAGACCCTGTCTCAAAAATACCAAAAAAAAAAAAAAAAAAAGAAGTATGTTGTTGTTTTTTTTTTCCTAACAGCTGTTCTCCATGTCTCCCATCAAGTCCAGCCCTAAGCAAACACTAATCTTTCTGTCTCTATAGATTAACCTATTCTAGACATTTCATCGACTTGGAATTATACGCTATGTGATGTATTATGTCTGATTTATTTCACTTTGTTCAGTGTTTTCCAGAGTCTTCCATTTCTTTGTGCATTATGAAGGGGTGCATTCCTGTGTGTGTGTGTGGAGGCCAAGGGTTGACCTTAAGTGTCTCCTCAGTGCCTCTCCATCATGTTTTTAGATGGGGCATCTCACTAGCCTGGGGCTTACTGATTTATCTAGACTGGCTGAGCACCAAGCCACAGGGATCTTCCTGTATCCTCCTCCCCAAAGCTGGGGTTACAGGTGCATGCCACTGCATCTGAGTCTTCCTGTGGACTCTAGGGACCAAATTAAAGTCTTCACAATTGCATGGCAAGTACTTTTACTGACAGTCATTTTCACAGCTCTGGCACTTTTTTCCTTTCTATGACCGGATAGTATTCCATTTTATGTACATACCACATTTTGCATATCCATACCTCATTTGACAGACATTTTGGACGTTTCTACTTTTTGGCTATTATAAACCATGTTGCTATGAACATTCATGTTCCAACTTTGTGTGAACACACATTTTCAGTTCTCTTGGATATAGGCCTAGGAGTAGAATTATTGCATTATATGCTGACTCGGTTTAATCTTTGGAGGAGCAGCCAGACTACTTTTCTTTTCTTTTTTAATTTTTTAAATTTTATTTATTCTTATATGTGTATGAATGTACTGTCTGTATGTAGGTAGTGTCTGTACACTACCCGTGTAGTGCAATGCTGCAGAGGTCAGAAGAGGGTGTTGGATTCCCCTGGAACTGGAGTTAAAGACATTCTCAGCCACCATGTGGGTGCTGGGGATCGAACCCGGGTCCTCTGCAAGAGCAGTCGGTGCTCTTAACTGCTAGGCCATCTCTCCAGCCCATAGCCACACTACTTTTCAAAGCCACTGTACTATTTTAAATTCTCACTTATCAATAGTCAATGGGTTGTTTTCATCACTATATAAAGTTCTGAAATAATACCCTTGGCCCCAGGCTCTCTTCAGTTACTAGCACATTTCTCATTCTTCTGCTTCCCTTTTTAGCAAAATTACTGAATATAAGTGGTCTTTACTACTTGCTCTAATTCATCACTTGCCATTTTCCCATTACTACTAGAATTTAGGCAGCCCTTGCCAAGGTCTCGAGTGACATCTCTGCTGCCAGATGATTGGCCACTTCTCAGGGCTCATCACCTGGCCAGCCCGTCTTTTTTCAGCCATCTCCTCTACTCTGCCTCAAAGGATGTGCCTCCTTGTCCTCCGGCTCCCTTACCAGCTATCCCTCCTGCAACCCAGGACTCCAGGGCTCAGTGCTTGGTGCTCAGTTCTTTTCTCTGACAATGTTCACTTTCCAAGTGATTATGAACCAAGCTATGTCTTTCATTTCCATTACTTCAGGCCCCCAAATCTGTACCTCTACCTGTGACCTCCAAATAGACCCAACTGCCACTCAGCATCTCCACTACTCATCTATATTTTGATCCAGAACAGTGCCTGGAATTTAGTGAACCTTTATGAAATGAATGTATAAGTGACCGATGTGCATTTGGAGTGTTTGCTGTTCCATGAGAGTGGATCATCATGGCATTCAGGCCAAACTGCTATCATCAGATCCACCTGCTCTCTGATAGCAGACAGGAACAGAAAGTGCAGGTCCTGCAGCCTGGATCATTTCCAAGGTCAGAAGCCTTCAAAGGAGAAAGGCCTTCCACGTCATCTGGCATAGTCCATAGAGAATCTGATTTTCCCATATGAGTTCTGAGATGCCCTGATCAAAAATGTTCTTGGATTCTGTTCAGGATGTCAAATATGACTTCTCTTGATGCTATTAATATTGTATCCTCTATGAAGGAGACAGGGTCCATTCTGGGCAGCTATGGGCAGTGACCTGGTACTCTATAGTGCCAAGAACTTTAAATAACTCCAGAGACCCCATATCTCTTAGTTCTGGGCTGAGACAGCCACAGCTCTGCAATGGTCCTCCACATGCATGTTGGGTGGTTGTTGCTGGGAGTGCATGTATCCTTTCTTCAGAGAACCCAGAGTGATCTGTAAATAGAAACCTCACTCCAGCAGGTCTCATGTGCCTCAGGCAAACAATAGCACAGCTTGCCTCAGGGCACTTGATGAGGAGTCTCTTCTCAGATCCTCTTGGCCTCTTCTCCCTGCTCAGTACAGTCCTCCAAGTTCAAGGTCAGGAGCTGTACCATGAAACTGCTCAGTGGACACAATGTCAAGATGGGTCCCAGAGGATCCACCTAGACCTGAAGGCCAAGGAGTCATGAGCTGGATCATTCTGGTTCTTAGGGACTTGTCTCCTTCAGGGTCTCTGGGTTTGATTTCTCAGGTCAGAAGATTCTGGCCATCATAAATGCCAAGGTGGATTCGCATGGTTTTCTACTGTGCAGGAAATGGTTTGAGAAGGGAACTGCCCCTGTTGTCCAAAATGCACATCAGCCATATGCATCCATCTGATGAGCAAAAATGAAGTCTGACAAATGTAGAAGAGGATTCCCATAACTGGTGGGGGTGTTCATGGATACAATCATATGGGAAGTATTTTGGCTGAAAGTATGCATACCCTTTGAGACAGCAATTCCACTCTTAAACATATATACCCTAGAGAAACTTGTACAAAGACTTGTGTAATAATGTTTATTATAAGTTTATCAGCAATGGTAAAAAGTAGATATTGGTTGAATATCCAATTACCAATTAGAGAGTGAATAAGTTCATTTTAGTTTAGTCCTGGGTGAATATAATGCCACACTGAAAACAGATGTACTAGAGCTCCATATATCAATGCAGGTAAAAATAATGTTCATCAAAATTAAATGCAAGTCATAGAAGGATACCTATGGTATTCTATGTGCAACGTTTAAGAGTATGTACAAAGGTTATGCATTGTTTATGGAAACACATCTATGTACAACATTTCAAAGAATGTACTAGCAGGATAAATCCCCAATCTAGGAGAGTAGATGCTGTGACTTCCAGTTAAAAAACTGAAACCTGGGGCTGGAGAGATGGCCTAGTGGTTAGAGTGCCAACTGCTCTTGCAGAGGACCAGGATTCGATCCCCACACCCACATGGCAGCTGAGAACCGTCTGTAACTCCAATTCCAGGAGAACTCCAGTTCCAGGGGAGTCCGACGCCCTCTTCTGACCTCCACAGCATTGCATGACACGGGTGCACAGACCTACATGCAGATAGTACATTCATACACATAAAATAAATAAATAAAAATTTAAAAAACTGAAACCTAATATCCAGTGTGATAATCTTAAGAGGTAGGCCCTCTGGAAGTGATTCAATTATGAATGCTCCCTCATGAATGAATGGGATTAGTGCCTTTATGAAAGAGGCTCAAGCTAGCTCCTTTGCCCTTCCAAACACAGAATCTGGTGATGCTTGTAGTGTGGGTATGCCTGTAGGTGGGTGTGCTTGTGGTGTGGGCATGCCTGTAGTGTGGGCATGTCTGTAGTGTGGGTATGCCTGTAATGTGGGTATGCCTCTAGTGTGGGGTTGACTGTAGTGTGGGTATGCCTGTAGGTGGGTGTGCTTGTGGTGTGGGCATGCCTGTAGTGTGGGCATGTCTGTAGTGTGGGTATGTCTGTAATGTGGGTATGCCTCTAGTGTGGGGTTGCCTGTAGTGTGGGTATGCCTGTAATGTGGGTATGCCTCTAGTGTGGGATTGCCTGTAGTATGGGTATGCCTGTAGGTGGGTGTGCCTGTGGTGTGGGCATGCCTGTAGTGTGGGCATGTCTGTAGTATGGGTATGCCTGTAGTGTGGGGCTGCCTGTAGTGTGGATATGCCTGTAGGTGGGTGTGCCTGTGGTGTGGACATGCCTATAGTGTGGGCATGTCTGTAGTGTGGGTATGCCTGTAGTGTGGGGCTGCCTGTAGGTGGGTGTGCCTGTGGTGTGGGCATGCCTATAGTGCGGGCATGTCTGTAGTGTGGGTATGCCTGTAGTGTGGGTGTGCCTTTAGTGTGGGGCTGCCTGTAGTGTGGGTATGCCTGTAGTGTGGGTATGCCTGTAGGTGGGTGTGCCTATAGTGTGGGGCTGCCTGTAGTGCGGGTATGCCTGTAGTGTGGATATGCCTGTAGGTGGGTGTGCCTGTAGTGTGGGGCTGCCTGTAGTGCAGGTATGCCTGTAGTGTGGATATGCCTGTAGGTGGGTGTGCCTGTGGCGTGGGCATGCCTATAGTGTGGGTATGCCTGTAGTGTGGGTATGCCTGTAGGTGGGTGTGCCTGTAGTGTGGGTATACCTGTAGTGTGGGTATGCCTACAGTGTGGGTATGCCTGTAGTATGGCTATGCCTGTAGTGTGGCATGCCTGTAGTGTGGCTATGCCTATAGTCAGACTATGCCTGTAGTGTGACTATGCCTGTAGTCAGACTATGCCTGTAGCATGGGCATGCCTGTAGTGTTGGTATGCCTGTAGTGTTGGTATGCCTGTGTTATGGGTATGCCTGTAGTGTGGCTATGCCAGTAGTGTGGCTATGCCAGTAGTGTAGTCATGCCTGTAGTGTGGTTATGCCTATAATGTGGGCATGCCTGTAGTGTGGGCATGCATGTAGTGTGGGCATGCCTGTAATGTGGGTATGACTTAGTGTGAGTATGCCTGTGTTGTGGGTGTGCCTGTAGTGAGAGTATGTCTGTAGTGTAGGTATGCCTGTAGCTTGAGCATGCCTGTAGTGTGGGCATGCCTGTAGTGTGGCTATGCCTGTAGTGTGGGTATGCCTGTGTTGTGGGAATGCCTGTAGTGTGGGTATGCCTATAGTGTAGGCATGCCAGTGGTGTGGGTATGGCTGTAGTGTGGCATGCCTGTAGGTGGCTATGCCTGTAGTGTGGGCATGCCTGTAGGTGGGTGTGCCTGTGTTGTGGGTGTGCCTGTAGTGTGGGTATGCCTGTAGTGTGGGCATGCCTGTAGTGTGGGTATGCCTGTAGTGTGGGTATGCCTGTAGTGTGGCATGCCTGTAGGTGGCTATGCCTGTAGTGTGGACGTGCCTGTAGGTGGGNCTGTGTGTGGTACCGTGTGGGTATGCCTGTAGTGTGGGCATGTCTGTAGTGTGGGTATGCCTGTAGTGTGGGTGTGCCTTTAGTGTGGGGCTGCCTGTAGTGTGGGTATGCCTGTAGTGTGGGTATGCCTGTAGGTGGGTGTGCCTATAGTGTGGGGCTGCCTGTAGTGCGGGTATGCCTGTAGTGTGGATATGCCTGTAGGTGGGTGTGCCTATAGTGTGGGGCTGCCTGTAGTGCAGGTATGCCTGTAGTGTGGATATGCCTGTAGGTGGGTGTGCCTATAGTGTGGGGCTGCCTGTAGTGTGGTATGCCTGTAGGTGGGGCTGTGGCGGCTGTTAGTGTGGGTGCCGTAGGTATGCCTGTGGTAGCTGTGGGTATGCCTGTTGGCTGCTTAGTGTGGGATGCCTGTGTGTGGGTATGCCTGTAGTTGGGCTATGCTGTAGTGTGGGTATGCCTGTAGTGTGGCTATGCCTATAGTCAGACTATGCCTGTAGTGTGACTATGCCTGTAGTCAGACTATGCCTGTAGCATGGGCATGCCTGTAGTGTTGGTATGCCTGTAGTGTTGGTATGCCTGTAGTGTGGTATGCCGAGTATGTAGTGTGGCTATGCCAGTGTGTTATGCCGTCATGCCTTGTAGTGTGGTTATATCCATTGTGGGGTCATGCCTGTAGTGTGGGCACCTTATTGCATGCTGTAGTGTGGGTCATGCCTGTAATGTGGGTATGACTTAGTGTGAGTATGCCTGTGTTGTGGGCATGCCTATAGTGTGGGCATGCCTGTGGTGTGGGTATGCCTGTAGTGTGGGTATGCCTGTAGTGTGGGTATGCCTGTAGTGTGGCATGCCTGTAGGTGGCTATGCCTGTAGTGTGGACGTGCCTGTAGGTGGGTGTGCCTGTGTTGTGGGTGTGCCTGTAGTGTGGGTATGCCTGTAGTGTGAGTATGCCTGTAATGTAAGTATGCCTGTGTTGTGGGCATGCCTATAGTGTGGGCATGCCTGTGGTGTGGGTATGCCTGTAGTGTGGGCATGCCTGTAGGTGGGTATACCTGTAGTGTGGGCCTGCCTGTAGCATGAGTATGCCTGTTGTGGGTGTGCCTGTAGAGTGGCTATGTCTGTAGGTGGCTATGCCTGTAGTGTGGCATGCCTGTAGTGTGGCTATGCCTGTAGTGCAGGTGTGCCTGTAGGTGGGTATGCCTGTAGTGTGGGCATGCCTGTAGGTGGGTATGCCTGTAGTGTGTGCATGCCTGTAGGTGGGTGTGCCTGTGTTGTGGGTCTGCCTGTAGTGTGGGCATGCCTGTAGAAACCTTGGTTTCTCAGGCCAAGGTTAGGGCCAGTGTGTGCGGTTCAGTGACTGGGGGATGGTTTGGCTCCTGACCATGGCCATTGTCCACATACCATACAGCTACTCACAAGAGCAGGGCAGGAGAGGCAGTGGGACCTCGGGACTTCAGGTCTTATAGAATCTTGGGCCTTCTTTTGTCACCCTATGTCAACCATCTGTGTAAGTGCATTTGTGTACATATGTAAGGTGGCACTACAGAGCCTTGAGGTGTCAAACTGATGTGGCCCAGTCTGATCCTGAACCCATGGGTGAGAGTCCCAGCAGGCCCCTCTTGGCTGCTACTAATATACTAGGGTTACAGCTGGGGATGCTGATGTGCACTGCTAGGGCAATTCCGAGGGTATGTTCCTCTGCATTTGAAATCCTCATTTCCCGGTGGACTAACTCAAGTAGGTGTATCCAGTGTCCCGAAGGGTCATCGAGGGTCATGGTCATGGGATAGGAACAGACCACTTTCAGGAAAGCTGAGTACACATCTTCAGAACACCTGCCCCTCAGCTGTTCCCTCTGTCAACAAAGGTCCTGTCCAGCCTCTTCACAGGCTATTGAGGGCAGAGAGGCCTGAGTGGGTTTCTTGTTCCCTTGATTTGGGTACAGACTGGGATTCGCAAGGGGAGCTCTCTTCTCTCAGACATCTTCTTAGCTCCTGCTGTCGCAGATCCACAAGATGAAGCCCGGAACACGAATGAATGCATGAAGCTCCCTGCCTCACCGTTCAGCTGAATCGGCCTCTCTGCCACTGCTAAGGCATGCCCAGTGGTTTTCCGGCCTTGCTCACATGGCTGTCTTTGATTAATAAATCATACTGGCACTCCCTGAAGTTTTACCTGTTTTGCAAGGCTCACTTCAGATGTCACCTCTTCCCTGAAGCCTTTTGTGGTTTCACCCAAATCAATGTAATGTCCCACTCCTTAGAACTTGAAGGCAGGGCCTACGTGCCTTCCTTGTGCCTCCCTTCAGGGGCTTCCATAGCACCTGACACACAGCAGGTGTTGAGTGTAAAACTGCATGAAGCTGACCATGCCCAGTACACCTGCCAGGATTCCCCCAGCATATGGCAGCCACAAATCCTTACCTTGGGAGTGAACATGTGTAGGATGCCGTCGATGGCCCCTCGCAGCAGCAGCCCCCGGACCAGGAAGCAGGCCAGCACCACATAGGGGAAGAGGGAGCTGAAATACATCACCTGTGGAGAAGACAGAGCCCCCCATCAGGCAGAGCCCCCTACTAGGCAGAGCCCCTCTTGCAGCTGGCACCCCTCTTCCTTGCTCACAGCTGGGGCACATGATCTTCCTCTGATATCAGGCAGCAGAATGAAGAGCCTGGAGCCCCTGGGCACTGAGCCAAACCCACCATCCATCTGGCCCTGAGCCCAGGCAGAAGCAGGAGCAAGACAAGCTGGAGTCAGCATGGGGCGCCTGGGGCTTGTTCAAGGGCTGCTGGGGCTGGGGCTGAGCTGGCCACCCCTACTCTTAATGGCTGTTGTGTAGTGAGGAAACCCTATGCTCACCTTCATTTTTCCAGCCTTGCATCCCTAGTAGATCCTTCTAGAACCTCCCCTGTCCTTAGAGCTCCTCTAGCATTTAGGATGTTGTGACACCACTCCCAAACAGAGCCCAACAGAAGAGGGCCCAGGTCCTGGCTATGCTGAACCTGAACTACACACTGCTTGCTAGCAGACATGTGCCGTGCCCAACAGAAGAGGGCCCAGGTCCTGGCTATGCTGAACCTGAACTATGCACTGCTTGCTAGCAGACATGTGCCGTGCCCAACAGAAAAGGGCCTAGGTCCTAGCTATGCTGAACCTGAACTATGCACTGCTTGCAGCAGACAAGTGCCATGCACCTTTCCCCAGCCCTGTGTGCCTGGTGCCAAGCCACACACAGATGACATGCTCACAGAACCTCTGCTGCACTGCAGCAAATCTTGGGAACGTAAAGGACAAGGCAGCAGAAAGGCAAAGAGGCTGTGTGTCCTGAGCTACCTGCCCTTGAGTGCTGATCCTGCAGATACCACTGACCAACCCTGAGGCCTCAGGCTGTTTGCTTAATCTCAGTATGCTTCCCTTTCCCCTTCTCTAAAGGGCTATGACATTCCGAACTTGGTAAGAACCAAGAGGCTGAGATGTGGCAGTCCTGATACATGACATGAAGTGTCAGCTACTATTTTGGCCTCTAGAGAGGGAGAGGGTCAATGGCTGGGATGACACCACCTTTCTAGAACTTAACGTCCATGTTCATCAAGTCTGACAAAGAACGGAGAAACTTAGCTAGCCGGCCAGAGCTCAAGTTTCAGCCCAGATGAATTAGCTATATGACATTAGGCAAAGTACTTCCCCCTGTCTGGGCCTCAGTTTCCATGTCTATAAAGTGGGTGATTAGGCAATAGGATGTCTGTCATCCTTTCCATTACTGGTCATCCACAAATTCTAGTGAGTCATACATAACAAAGAGCCTCTTTATAGAGCCTGGAACTGCTGGGAAGGTGGTTGGGACTTGGTTGTTGTGTACCCTCAGATACCAGACTTCTCCTGGGGCCTGTAAGTGCTCGACCCATTCTAACAACCTTTTACTGTAAACAGGGTAAGCTGCAGAGTTTCACTTTTACTGGGGAAGCAGAGGAGGCAGAATTTAGACAGGCAGCCTCCCTGGGGCAACTCCAGCTTTCCTCCCCTAACATCTGCAAATCAGGCCTAAGCTTTGTGAGCATCAAGGCAGACAGGTATGACAATGCCTCTCCAGCAAGCACACCCCTAGCGTGCTGTCTGCACTGGCCACGCTCACCCCCAGCCCCATGAGCCCAGTGCTGTCACCTGGAGTGTGCTTCCTTGGTGGCCCAGGAGCCCAACTCCTGCTTTCTGGGTCTTTCTGCTCCCCTCTCCTAACTCACCTTTCCGGAGGACTGGATGCCCTTGACCACAGCCATGCCCACGATGCTCCAGGCCACGAGGAGGCACAGTGTCATCTTCCAGTTGAGGCCCCCGCTCTCTGATATGGAGTTGGAGATGTCCAAGGCCTCTCGGTACCAGAAGTAGGTAGTGGCTGAGCTCTTCTCACACTCAGGTTCCACCACTGAAACCACACCAAGGCCCACAGGCTCTCAGTGTCCACCCCATGTCCATCTCCTCCACTGGCCTGACCAGGCAGTTGTAGGTGAGTGGGTGGCTGAGAGTGGGCAGCCAGAAGAAGGGAATGCATTCTCTTCTGGTTGGCCATGATCTGGCAGACCCTGAGGAATCCTGGGACTCAGGTGGGGCCTGAGAGACTTCAGGCCACAATTCACCGGGCTGAATTCGCACCCAGATCACCCCCTGCCCACTAATTCACAGAAGGCAAAAAGGATTAGGTCGAATTGGCTGAAAGGTTCTTGAGGGAGAGCTGTGAGGGGGAGTAGACTGTTATCTCAGAACACTGGTTACAGGGACACAGGGACAGTGTGAGCACGGGATAGTGGCCTCGGGACCTCTATTTTCCCATCTGTGAAGTGAGACAGTCTGCTGCATCCAAATTAAGATCGCCCTTAGGACATATGCTATTAAAGGAATAGAGTAGTTCATAACAGTTAAATAAAGGTCATACATCTCAGAGGCTCGTCTTCAGTCATTATTTATTCTATCCCTAAGACCCCTGTGGGCAAGGGCAGAGGATCATTAGACAATTCCCACCCAGGAAAAGGGAAAGAAATGACGATCAGGGTGTGCAGTGGCTTCTCCCAGGGGTCTCAACTACCCAATGTAATTCTAAACCTGAGCACCAGAGCACTGACTTCAGACTCCTTCCTGGGACAGGGCTGACTAGATACCCCAGCTGGAGCCCCTCAGGGGGCCCACACTTGCCTGCTACTGTGCCATTCCTGATGACAGGACATTCACTCCAAGGCAGTGGATACTGGAAGGACTTGAAGAAGTAGAAGATGCTCCAGCCGATGATCACATTGTAGTACAGCCCAACAAAGAGGCAGACCTGTGGATAAGGGCCCAGGGTGGGATCGTAGAGGCTGCAGACAACGCCACCCCTCCCTGAACTCCATCCAAAGCCCAGCAACGCAAAGTGCCAAATCCAGTCATGATGGAGGATGATGGGGGATGAGGGGGAGAAGCTGAGGGCCTGGTCCCTGTCCTCCATTCATCTGGAATTCAGGCAGTTCACAAAGGAATTCCTGGGATATTAAAATTTTCTCCTTTTTTTTTTTTTTTTTTTTTTTTTTTGAGACAGGGTTTCCCTGTAGCCCCAGCTGTCCTGGAACTCACTCTGTAGACCAGGCTGGCCTTGAACTCACAAAGATCTGCCTGCCTCTGCCTCCAGAGTGCTAGAATTAAAGGTATGTGCCACCACACCCGGCTAAAATTTTCTCTTTTAAGCAACAAACTCTTAAAATGTTAATCTTTTCCAGTTTGAAATTCCTGTAAGATACTCGAAGCCCTTGCCCAGCATTTCCTGATGACTCCGGATTCTAATTTGAGATGCCCTCCGTACCACGGAGGCACACTGCAGCCTTTGGCCTGAAGGCCCAGATGGCAGCGCTTTGTGAGATTGTATGAATTACTGTTCTCCTATGTCTCCCCTTCTCTCGGGATGCTACTCTTTCTTTGGGACTGCTTGCAGCCACCTCTAGAAAAGCATCATTTTTCATTTCTTAGAAACACAAACTAAGCTTTATTAAAACAGGAGGGTCCAGTAATGTTTTACAGGCAGGCTTTGCTGCATCTGCCCCTGATGCTAAGAGCTCCCTTCCAGGAGCCTGGCTCTCTCAGGTACTGCTGAGAATCCTGGTTAGCGTGACCACAGAGGACCCTTAGTTTCTTCCCTTTCCCATGAACATCCAGTACAGGAGCACGGGCTCACACACAGAGAGCAAGTCGCGCTGGAATAGACAGACAGAAATGTTCACTCCTTTATTCTGGTGTTTTCAGTCCAGATGGAGAGACTCCCGTCCATACATGTGCACACACGGCCAGCCTGGTGTCCACACTGTGGCCGACCAGATTAAGCTACGCAAAGGCAATGCCTGGCCTGACAGCAGGACTGAACAGATCAAAGCTGGTCCTCCCGCCAGGGCTGACAAAATCCTCAACCCCTTCCAGAAGTGGATTCCAGTTTCCATCCCAGACGTGGGTGTGGGCACCTCTGTACTTTGCCTTTAAAGATGCTCAGTTTGGGGGCTGGAGAGATGGCTTAGCAGTTAAGAGCACAGACTGCTCTTGCAGAGGACCCAGGTTCAATTCTCAGCACCCACATGGAGGCTAAGAACTATCTTTAAGCCAGGTGTGGTGGTGCATGCCTTTAATCCCAACACTCAGAAGGCAGAGGCAAGCAGATCTCTGTGAGTTCAAGGCCAGCCTGGTCTACAGGGCTAGTTCCAGGCCTGCTGGGGCTACAGGGAGACCCTGTCTCAAAAACACCAAAAAAAAAAAAAAAAAAGGATGCTCAGTTTCCTCAGCTGCAGATCTCAGCAGGACCTCACCCCAGCCTCACAGATGAGCCTGGAAGTCTCCATCCAGGGCCAATGGAGTATCCTAGTCTCCCATAGCCTCATGTCTCCTGAGTTGAGCAAAAGGCTCCTGTCTGAGTTCTCCAACTGCTCATTTTCATCACACAGCACCAAGCTCTGAGCCCCTGGACTGCCTTCTCCTAAGCCCCATACATTTGAAACACTTTGCCCAAGAAAAGGGAAAGGAGTTTATGAAGAGCTGAAAGCTGATAAGCAGAGACAGTTATCTGGGAGAGTCTATCTGTCCTCAGAGAATGAGGGAGGAAATATCCTAGGGTCTCTATGAATGTGTCCCTGCTTTTCCTCTACACCATTTGCAAATACCACCTGTTGCCTCTGATACTGTGGTCAGCGTTGAGCTTAGGAATATAATGATTATGGCCCTGAAACACTGGCGTAGGTAATTCTTTTGATGGTCCCCCTCATTCCCCTTGCCTTGGTTTGTTAAACCTGCTGCCCTCTGCACTACCTGGGAGGGGCCCCTCCCACCTAGTGCTGGCCCCCAGCTCTGGACTCACAATACAGCTGGAAAAGCCGATGCCCCCCAGGCGGGGGCACACGTAGTGCCACACACCAATGCTGCCACGGCGGATCCTCTGGCCCACGGCCAGCTCCAGGAAGAAGAGGGGGATGCCAATAATAATCAGTAGCACCAGATACGGCACCAGGTAGGCACCTGCAAGGAGAGGAGAAGGGCTGTTAGACAGTGTCTGGAGCACAGCAAAGGCATGGGAGAAGGGTGGCAGCCACGTCCTGTGAATTCAGCCGCATCTTGGACCATCTGGAGCTCCTCTGCGAAAAGCTAGCTCATCCATGTGACCCACTGTACCCTGGTCCACCCAGACCCTTCTCCTTAGTACTCTGACTGAGACAGTAAAAGAGGAGCCGTATGGAGGTCAGGGCCTCTCACTCACAAGGCCAGATTGAGAAACAGACACCTGAGTGCCTCTCAGGGATCCACATGTCAGATCACAGACAGACAGGTACTGATCTCATATGGTACTGTGCAGACACCTTTCCACACTTCTCCCAGACAGCACAGGCCTTGCTCCTCATAGTCCACCTTGATGAGCTGAGCCAGATGCTGACACAGCTCCAGGGAGAGAGGATCTGATAAGCATCTCCATTAATCCACAGCTAATTGGTAGGAATGGAAGAGAAATTAGTCGTTCAGGAAAGTGTGGTCAAAGGATCATAAAGGATAGAATGATCTTGCTAAAGAGTCTATATGACAAATTAATCTTGTCATCCAAAACTTCTCTGCAGTCACAATCTCAACTCTAAGTGACAGGGCATTTAGCAGGAGAATTAAAGCCATGGCTGGACATGGATGAGTGCACCCCACCAAGAGTTGTGCCAGCAACCTAGCTCTGTTAGCAACTCTCTCAGTCAGGCCCTATCTGTCAAACTGTGTCTGGTCAGTCTGGGTCACCACAGCCCTGAGGGCTACCCAGTAGCTCCAAGGTCCCCAGCCATACTGCCCTGCCCTTATAACTTGCCCTTCCCCCTGCACATGTCCAATAAGCCAAAGACTACTTCCGTCAGGTATCTCCTAGACTTAAAATCTGGCAGTTGGCAACAGAAGCTGGTTTACTGTGGGTTTCCTTGTGCTAGGCAGAGGCCATGGGGGTATTCATGATGAAGGCACAGATGCCATCCCAGGGGACTTCATGGGAGGCAGGCACCTGGGATTCATTTGGACAGTGTCAGCAGAACACACATTCTGGTCACACCAGGGCCACCTGAGCACAGACCTGCTGAGGAGGGGAGGCATCCAGTAGACTCAGAGGGGGAACCTGCAGAGGAGGCTGCCTACTGAGCCTCATGGAGCAGCGTCCTATTTACCACACACAGATGCATGTATGTTCAGCCTACTAACAAGTGGCCCTATCAAGTACTCAGACGAGGAAGGGCCTAAAGGACTCTAGGCGTAGATCCTGGTCATCTTTAGCTCAGCCTCCTGGGCTTTGGTGAGGAGAAAGAGAAGCAAAGAAGAGCAATCTATTGCAGAAAGACAACAGTGGTGCAGAAAGGCACCACTGTTTTTTCTTTGACCCCAGTGTTCTTGGGAGGGTAGGGAGATGGATGTCAGGATGTCAGCAGAGCACACTGGCATCTTCTATAAATGTTTTTCTCTTCTTACCACAAAACTGGGGAGAGCTTCTAAGAATGAACCGTGGCAAAGGATAGGGATCAGCCTCCCACCACCAGACCCTGTCTACCCAAGCTAGGACACAGGGGACTGGCCTGACAACAAGTCATGACCACACAGATGCTAGCCTGGCAAGAGAAGTCAAGGCTGGAAAGTTTTGGTGAGCAAAGGCATGGTTAAACAAAGGTACCTTTGTATATCAGTCATTGTTGAAATCATTTGCAAATACAACAGCACCGTATCCCACCTTGGAAGTCACAATCAGAGAAAACTGATTTTCCTTGATGTTAGAGGGCTTCAGGAGCCTCAGGGCTGAGTACTGGGAGCACCGCCAGGCACAGCAGAGCACGCCCATCTGTGAGTGCACTGGGCTCTCTGCCTGTCCCTCAGATCTCTGTCTGCACCCCGTGCCTCACTTTTGGTAAACCCCATCTTGACGCTAGCTAATTGAAAGATGGATTGAAAAGGAGCTGAGATCAGATCCTAGGTAAGGCTAGAATCTTGGTTTTGCCACCTACTGTATGACTTTGGGCAAATTACTTGATCTCTCTTTGCTGTTATTTTGTCACCTATACAGAAAGGACAAAACTAGATGAGACCAAATGAAATTATTGATATTTGATCATTCTTTATTTATAAAAATACCACTTCATACTCTTCTACTCTGCACCTAGCGAAGGACTGTTGTGAAGAGGAAATGAGTCACTTTGAACAAGCAGATGAAGCAATAATGCTCCTGCTTTTGCTGCATGTATGCATGCACATGTGTGTGTGTGTGTGTGTGTTTGCACACATGGTAATGAGAAGGACTCTGTGATTCAACACCAAGTACCCAAGATAGTTGATGATATGAGCCAAAATGGTGTCCATCTAAGTCTCCAAATGCCAATCACCCTCCAAATGATTCTGAGCACCAGAGATGTTGCCTCTTGTCAACATCCTGCAGAATATTAGGAACTATGTTCATACCTTGCTTTGCTTTTGTCTTAAATGAACATGCAGAATCTAAAACTCCTATTGGCAGCTACTTGTGGATAAACCGCTCTTTCAGCTAAGTATGGCGGCTCATGTAATCCTCAGAAGGCCGAGCCAGGAATATTGCCATTAATTCAAGGTCACAGAGTGACACTCTGTCTCAAAAAAAAAAAAAAAAAAAAAAACTTTCAAGAAAAGTGAGTCTGTGACAAGGATGGAACCCTCCGGCCTACCTTGCCGTGTGGGCTCTCGTGGGCATTTGCACAGCCTGCCCTTCAACAGAAACTGAGAAAAAGGAAAAAGTCCCAGCCAGACTTCACCTTCTGAAGCAGGCAGAGAGTATGCCCTGGAGAGGAAGGTGCTATAGTTTGGTTATGAAATCACCACAGGCTCACATGTTTGCATACTGTCC
Organism: Rhizomys pruinosus; assembly: GCA_009823505.1. Taxonomy (NCBI): domain Eukaryota; kingdom Metazoa; phylum Chordata; class Mammalia; order Rodentia; family Spalacidae; genus Rhizomys; species Rhizomys pruinosus. Next base: position 1,042,262 of record VZQC01004746.1, on the reverse strand, counting down.
TCAGCAGATGACACAATCTAGGAGGCTGTGTGACCTTTAAGGAGGCATGGGCTAGCTGGTAGAAGTGGGTCACTGGGGATGAGACTTCAAGAGTTCTAGCCTGGCTCTGCTTCTACATTACTCTCTGCTTCTGGTCTGCCATGGTAGGAGCTCCCCAACACACTTGGGGTAACACAGAGCCACTCCTCCATGTATTCTCTAACATAATGGACTGAAATCTCCCAAAACCATGAGACAGAATAAATCCTTTCTCCCTTAAGTTGCTTCTGTCAGGTGCTTTGTTATAGAAACAAGGAAAGTAACTGATGCAGAGGAAGAGCTCGCTGAATGGGACAGCATTCTCGGGAGAGGCCACTAGCAGGAATCCCTTGGAGCACGGAGGAAGAACCTGGGTCAAAATGCCTGGAGCCATCAGTTGACCAACATCCAGATGCTAAAGAGACAATGCCTGGGGAATCTGCCTGCCCTGGCTGCTGACGATGGTGACTGCAGTTTGATAGCAGGCCAGATGCTCAAGAGGAATTTGTACCCAGGCATAGCGTGAGACCTCCTATATGTCAGCAGGTGGGCTGTAAAGTGCACAGGCCAAGGCCAGGCCCGCCAGGTCCAATCCCATCACTAGCTGAACATGACCCAGAACAAATCACCTAATCAGTCTATGCCTCAGTTCTATAGTTTCTAAAATGAGGACAACAACCTTCAAAGTTGCTGGGAGAATTCCACAGCTAGGCCATGTGAACCTGGTGCTGTGGTTGTTCCAAGATGCTCAAATCTTGGAAATGTCAAGTGATTGAGCTCAGTATCTGTTACATGCTTTGAACAGTGTTTAAGTGTCTGACAATGGCAGCCAACAGTTGTTCATTTAATCCTTCCAGCTATCCTGCAAGGCAGGAAGTACTCCTATGTCCAATTTACAGATGCATTCCTGAGAGGCACAGAGAGATTCAACAACTTGTACTAGGTCCCAGACTCGACTGCCAGGCTGATATCTGAACCCTGGCAGATGGCAGCAGAGCCTACACTCTTATTCTGGCCTCCAACCTTCTAATAGCCATGGGCCTCTGTGGGACCCTTCCTATGAGTCTTGTTCTAGAATCCCATACTCTTACCTCCGAAGACTCCAGTTCTACCTCAACAAAAGCATGCTCCTTTCCACCCCAGCTCAGACCAATTTTTAGGGTACCCTGATACAAGCAGAGCTGCCTCTTACCTCCTCCATTCTTCTGGCACAAGTAGGGGAACCTCCAGATGTTCCCAAGGCCTACAGAGAAGCCGATCTGGGCTAGGATGTACTGTAGTTTGCTATTCCAGGCTGGCCGGTCGGCGTCCAACTCCTCCTCCTCCGCCGCCTTCTGCTTACCACTTGCCTCCCCGGCCACATTCAGAACACTCTGTTTATAGTCCACAGGCTCCTCGAGGGCCAGCAGGTCAGCCACGGACTCTGTGACGTGCTCATTGCTGTGCTCGCGCTGAGTCACCTTGCTGTTCTTCGGCATGGGTGCCACTGGGGCTGTGTGGCCCTGTTCTCCAGCACACAGAGAAGGCGGGGCTCAGCTCTGTCAGCTCTTTCTCATCCAGGGATCTGTGAAAACAGAAGAGCATCTGAGGGTCACATGAGCATCATCTGAGGGTCACATGAGCATCATCTGAGGGTCACATGAGCATGCTGGGCGACCAAGGAGTCTAAAGTGGACAGCTAGAAACCAAATCAAATCCCAGGTGCATCCTCCATATTGGCCAGGGTTCTCAGGTGTTGAGCTGGCCTCTGTCCCCATCGGGATGCCCTCCGGGGAGCTGAAGGTCAACATGTGCAGTCTTCCCTAGGTCTTACTCAAGCATCCTAAGAAATGTGCTAGAAACCTAACGAAGCAGACCCAGCAAAACCACATGCCAAATCCAAATAAAGGGTTACCTACCATGACATTGCTTTTATAATGCAGAGCCTAGAATGGTCACGATCTCCTGGAGATCCTCACATCCTTCCTCTTCCAGGACTGCACAGCTGTGGCTTACACCTGCCTACCCCTCTTGTGTTCTACTTAGTCAAAACCACCTGGTAGGACCCTGGTGTGGTAGTTAATCTTGACTGTCAATTTGTCCGATTAAGGAACAGCATTTGTGAAGCGCACCTCTGAGCATGTTTTAAGGGAGAATTTCCAGAGATGAATAACTGAGGAGGATACCCACCCTGAGTGTGGGCAGCACCATCCCATGGGTGCAGGTTCCAAACTGAATGAAAAGAAAAGGAGGAGCCAGCAAGCCACCATCGCCCTCTCTGTGCTTCCTGGTCTGTGGAGAGGCGCGAAGCCATGCCGCACGTTCCTGCCACCAATGCCACCGCTGCTCCTGCTGCCCGTCCTCCCCTGGTGGACTTCATTTCCCTAAACCACAAGCCAAAAGAAGTCCTTCTCTAAAGTTGCTTCTTGTCAGGTCACAGCAATGAGCAAAGTAACTGAGACGCCTAGGAAGCCAGCGTCTGCCTTGTCTAAGTTCTTCCTGTTAAAACAGAATCCACGGGACCAGTCAACAGGACTTTGGCAGAAATGCAGGCTCTAGGGTCGCCCCACTCGGTGCATCATTAACATTTGCAACTCCCAATGCTCTAGGGTCCTCCCTATGGGGCTCCTGGGCACAGCTGCTGAGTGCCTTCACCTTCCTGGCAGGAGGGCTCAGCTAGATTCTGGCACCAGAGCCCTAGAAATGCTTGCTTGGTGCCAACAAATCCTGGGTCATTGCTCAGCACTGACATTATCTGAGGGCCACGGCAGCCAAGAGCTGGTTCTCCATCCTTCAGTGACAGTTTTACAGCAGATAATGTCTGCGAAGCACGGGTGGGGAGGCCCCCCCACCCCCGCCCGCTGCCAGTCCTCATCTGTCTTTCGTGCTTTCTCTTAAAGAAATAAAGCACCAAGAAAATGAGTGCTTTGAAGAATCCTAGTGTTCTGTTATATTTCAAGACACCTCCTCATTAAGGGGAGGCTGCAGGATTTAAAATTAAACACACACACACACACACACACACACACACACACACACACACACACCCTCCAGCCTACCATTGCCCTGCATCTTTCTAGAGATGTAAATTAGCCAGCTCTGTAATTACTTTATTAAGGGAACGAGCTGTCTCCAGAAGCTGGGCTTTTTATTCTCTTCCTCATACGTCTGTGCCGCCTGAATAGTACAGGTAAGGCTCCGCATGGCAGAACAGCATAGGGCGCCCTGCCTGCTGGGCTTTACACATTCTTGCTGCCTGACTCCAGCCAAGACCTGACCTTTGAGAGGACCTGGTCAGCCTACACACGTGATGAAGAAGTGAGGCCCAGCAGGTGCTGACAACCGTCCATGCTAGTCTATGGGACTGGTAAGCCCTTTCGAGCTAGGCCATGGACCACATCAGCAGATGACACCACCCTGCACTTCTAATTCAAGGGCATCGCGAATCTTTTGCAAACTGTTTTTTTCCTACTCGTAGAACAAGACTCTAGAGTCTTGGGCTTTGGAGGAATTGGGACAGAGTTAGCCTGCTTAAAAGATCTCAGAATTCCCAATAAGAAGCTCTCCATCGGGACCCCACTGTGGGTTAGCTGACTATCCCACTGTGCTCTCGAGGACGCCCTAAGGTGGCAATTGTGTGTCTTTAGAACCTTCAGCCCTCAAGCCCCTCTTCCCAGCTGCTGTATTGCCCACACTATACAAGTGAGGGGTACTCTAGGAGTTATGCAGTCGGAAGGCCTGTATCCAGGCCTGTGCTATCAGGATGAGCCCCACACACATACCGAGCAGGTCCCTGCCCCATAGCACTCAAATGAAGGAAGCCTAAGGCATGTGCAAGGGCTTCTTGTCTGGGAACTTCCGCCTCCCCCACAGCTCACCTTAAAGCATTTAAGGAAGATTAGAGCCACCAGGGAGAAGGGTTGAAGGTCTGGAGCTTGCAATCACTGGGGTGCCTTGGCTCAGAGCCTTTCTCCAGCTACCCTCCTCACATAAGATTCGACAGAACAGTATGCCATACATTAGGTCTGATTTACTGATCATCAGGCAAAAGAAGAGAAACCAGGGAAGATTCATCTTGAAGCTGACCAATTGGAGCATGTTTCCCCATAAATGCCTGATGAGTGACAGCTCCAGTCACCAATGTGAGAAAGGGCTAAGAGGAAAAAATAGCAGCACTTTAAGCTAGGAACACTCAAGGACAAAGGTAGCACACTGTGGGAAAGCCAGATGACAGCTACAGGTGCATCCCAGCAGCCACAGAGCCATGCTTGATGCTGCATGACCTGCTCTCTCCCCCCATCCAAGATATCACTGATATAGCCAAATACCCTGCACTGTAAGGTATAGGCCCAGGTATCTCTGTACCACCAGATCTTCAGGATGCAAGCTTTTTTTTTTCTTTATTATTTATTTATTTTTATTGAGTCCATTTCATACATTTCCTTTTTTAAATTTTATTTCTTTTCACATGTGTATAAATGTACTGTCTGCATGTAGGTTTGTGCACTTGTGTCATGCAAAGCCACAAAGGTCAGAAGAGGTCATCGAATTCCCCTGGAACTGGAGTTAAAGATGGTTTTCAGCTGCCACGTGGGTGCTGGGGATTGAACCCAGGTCCTCTGCAGGAGCAGTCGCCGCTCTTAACCACTAGGCCATCTCTCCAGCTCCACAACATTTCTTAATCAAATTTAGACTCATTCCCACATCCATGCCCACCTCTTATGTCCCCCCCTGGCCCCCGCCAGAGCTCATGGATTCTGTCATACATGTTAAGTACTGTCTTGTATCTTTTACTCAGTCTTTTATAACCTTTTCGATGTACAAGTTTACTGTTTGGTCAGTTTTTTGAATATGTTATTCTCTCTCTTATTTTGTTCCCTTTAATTTTATATTGTTCCAAAATATGCCAATATACACTCCACACAAAAATCAAAATTACAAATTCTGAAAATAAATTATAGGTTAATTCCTAAACACATTTAAAGATTCACATTTTAACAGTAAAACTGCATGCAGATAAAGAGAATATGAATAGAATATGAATTCATATATTCCATTCATATATGGTAATTACCATATATGAATGGAAGATTCACTTGTATGTGAATACAAGTGGTAGGACAATTCTAGAGCCCATTAAGAGATTCACATTGGAATAGCACAGTTGCTTTCAGATACAACGAAATATAATAATAAAGTTGCTCAGTTTGCCTGCCAACTGGGGATTTGGTGTTAGCATCCACAAATGAGGGAAAGCATTCGCCTTTTTTTTTTTTCTGAGACTATGTTACTTCACTTAGCATAATGGCTTTGAGTTCCATCCATTTACCACCAAAGCTCATGATGTCATCTTTCTTTACCACTGCATAGAACTCGATTGTGTAGATATACCACATTTTTGTTATCCAGTCATCAGTTAAGGGGCATCTGGGTTGGTTTCAGCTCTTTGCTATTGTGAAGAGAGCTGCAATAAACATAGCTGTGCATGTATCTTTGCGGTAGGATGTGTCTTGTGGGTATATACCCAGGAGTGGTATGGCTGGGTCAGGTGGTAGGCTCATTTTGAGTTTTTTAATGGAACAAAATTGAAGATCCAAACTTGAACTCATATAACTTCAGCCACCTCATATTTGACAAAGGTGCCAAAAAAGCTCAATGGAGGAAAGATAGCATCTTCAGCAAATGGTGTTGGCAAAACTGGATCATCATTTGTAGAAGAAAAAAATTAAACCCCTATCTCTCGCTCTGTACAAAAATAAACTCCAAGTGGATCAAAGTTCTCAACCTGAAACCCTGAAGGCGATAGAAGAAAAAGTCGGCAGCAACATTTAAGACATAGGCATAGGAAAAGACTTTCTAAAATTAAATAGCAGCTGCACAGGAAATAAGGACAACAGCTAACAAGTGGAACCTCATCAAACTCAAAAGCTTTTGTACAGCTAAAGAAACAATCAAGGAAGTGAAAACCCACAGAGTCGGAGGAAACCTTCACCACTGATACCTCTGACAGGGCATTAGAATCCAGAATATATAAACTACTTAAAAAACAAAGAAGAAAACAAACGACCTACTCAAAAGATGGAGTAAAGAGATGAACAGAGACTTCACCAGTAAGGAAGTAAAGATGGCTGAGAAACATCTTAAAAAGTGTTCAACATCATTAATAATTAAGGAAATGCAAATTAAAACCACCCTAAGGTATCATCTCACTCCAATAAGACTGGCCAAGATCAAGAAAACAAAAGACACCAAATGCTGGAGAGGTTGTGGGGAAAGGGGAACACTCATCCACTGCTGGTGGGAATGCAAACTGGTACAACCAGTGGAAAGCAGTGTGGAGAACCCTTAAAAAAAACTCAGGATGGGGCTGGAGAGATGGCCTAGCGGTTAAGAGCGCCCACCGCTCTTGTAGAGGACCCGGGTTTAATCCCCAGCACCCACATGGCAGCCAAGAACCGTCTGAAACTCCAATTCCAGGAGAACTCCAGTTCCAGGGGAATCCGACACCCTCTTCTGGCCTCCGTGGCATTGCACGACACGGGTGCACACACCTGCATGCAGACAGTACATTCATACACATACCGAAATAAATAAAATTTAAAAAATTAAAAAAAAACTCAGGATGCAAGCTTTTGAGATGAGCCTGCAAGCTTAGGTTCTATGTCCAGTGATTATGCTCAGGTGGTGATAGATTCTGAGAAATTAAAGCTTGAAGGACTTTAGTAAACATCCAATATGGCATTCTCATTTTATATATGTGAAAACTGAGGCTCAAAGAGAGGAAACGAGGGGCTGAAGAGATGGCTCAGTGGTTAAGAGCACTGGCCACTCTTGCAAAAGACCAGGGTTTGGTTCCCAACACCCACATGATGGCTAACAACTGTCTGTAACTCCAGTTCCTGAGGTCCCAACATTGCACAAGGGTGCGTTTACGTACATGCAGGCAATACACTCATACATAAAATAATAAAAAAAAAAAAAGGAGGAAATGAGTTGCTAAAACTACTTGGGTCCTCCTGACGCCTTGATGGGAGTCCCATCCGCTGAGTCGGGATCAACAGAGTAAGGAAAAAGGGACATAGGCAGCAGCAGTATGGGGATCTGTTCTGGGGAAGAGGACAAGACAGAGCCTCTTGTGTAGTTCACATTTCTTTAAGAGGGCCAGATACCAAAGAAGCAAACGTCAAATATAATGACCAGAAGTGATGTGTGCTACAAAGAGAAATAGCATGGGAGGGGTGGAGCCAGCTGTTCGTGAGGGGGAGGGGGCAGTCAGGAAAGGCATCTTGGTGGCACTGAAGCAGAGGCCTAAATGACAGGGGAGAGCACAGGTAGGGAGAAGAGTGACACATACTCCTGAAAGGAAGTAGCATGTGGAATTCCAGAAATAGCAAGGTGACCAGAGTGCCTGCAAGATCATGAGAGGCCTGATGGGGACGGAGGACTTGGGTGGGTGCTGTGGGTGAGGGGGCAGCCACTGGAGGACTGGCTATATACTAGCTGTGTGCTCTGGGTGAGGGGGCAGCCACTGGAGGACTGGCTATATACTAGCTGTGTGCTCTGGGTGAGGGGGCAGCCACTGGAGGACTGGCTATATACTAGCTGTGTGCTCTGGGTGAGGGGGCAGCCACTGGAGGACTGGCTATATACTAGCTGTGTGCTCTGGGTGAGGGGGCAGCCACTGGAGGACTGGCTATATACTAGCTGTGTGCTCTGGGTGAGGGGGCAGCCACTGGAGGACTGGCTATATACTAGCTGTGTGCTCTGGGTGAGGGGGCAGCCACTGGAGGACTGGCTATATACTAGCTGTGTGCTCTGGGTGAGGGGGAGGCCACTGGAGGACTATATACTAGGCTATATACTAGCTGTGTGCTTATGGATTAGAGCCAATCTCCTCATAAGGAAAAGGGCTGTATTTCATGGAAGGCTCCCTCTCCAGGGAAGGCTGTGAAGGAAGTGTCTGGCACAGAGAAAGGCACAGAGGAAGGACCCAAATGGGAGCAGTGCCCCGTCTGGAGGTCTGGAACTACTTACCTTTGTACATTACATTAAACTATTCAAGTCCTCATTCTTATATGCACTCACATAAATTACCTCTTTCTCCCCAGTAAAGGACCACAGTGAATTGGAGGTGGGAGTGGAGATAAGTTGTCAAGAAAAGCACTTTGGTCCACCTCATATATAGGTCCACTTTTTTCCTTTTGTCGTACCAGGATTGTGAGCATACCAGGCACAAAGCTCTATCTCCAGCCTGGAAATGCTCACTCTTCCTAGCAAGAAGTGGCCCCTCCTGAGACTATTCTCCAGCACCCCACAAAGTCTCACCACTCACCACACCCTGGAGCCCAAAGGGCCATGGAGATCCAGATGTGGGTCCAAATGATCAGCAATATTATTCATAAAAGTTAAGCATAAAATGTAGCTCACATACAGTATTTGCAGTCACTTGAAACCAAACCATTTCAAAGCACATTTTTACATGCCATGCTGGTATAGTACTGGGTGGTGATTGCAATTAGGAGTCACAGGGACTGGGTTCAAATCCCATCATCATTGTGTATCAACTGCCTTAGCTTCTGTTTCCTTATCTGTCACAGGGCTATGCCAAAGTGCCCCTCACAATGCTGAGGATAGTTGGGCCATCCCAGGGCCGCAGACTCTGACAGGTTCTCACAAATGCTCCTCCTTCTGGGCTCTCATTTGAGTCTCATCCCAGACCAGGGAAGAAAACAGGAAGCTGTTTGCACTGTGTGTTACAGACAGGAGCACCCAGACCCAAGGGAATGCAGAGTGTGGGTCACTCTTCACGGGCCCGGTCCTGTGCCCTCTCATTCTAGGGTGTACACATACTTTAGCAGTTTTTATTTTTTATTTATTTTATGTTTATGAGTGTTTCACTTGCCTGCATGTATGTATGTGCACCACAGGGTGTCCCACCCACAGAGGCCAGAAGAGTGTGTTGGATCCCTCTGGAACTGGAGTTATGGACTGTTGTCTGTTGTTAGCTGTCAGGTAGGTGCTGGGAACTGAACCTGGGTCCTCTGCAAGAGCAGCTCATGCTCTGAACTACTGAACCATCTCTCAGGTCCATGTTTTAGAATTTTTATTATTAATTAATATGTGTGTGTGTGTCAGAGAGAGAGAGAGAGAGAGAGAGAGAGAGAGAGAGAGAGAGAAAGAGGAGAGGGACATACCATAGCACATGTGAAAGTCAGAGGACAACTTCCAGGAACCAGTTCTCTCCTTCCACGTGGATCCAGGGGACTGAACTCAAGTCATCAGGACTGGGGCCAGGTGCCTCTAACCACTGAGCCATGTCAGCAGCACTATACAGTTTCTTTAAAGGAGAGGTGGCAGAAGCAACCCGGAACGATGCTCCCTATCCCCAGCCCTCACACCTCTTTTCGTGAAGCTTGGCGTCCCTATGCTGGCTAAGGGCCAGCTTTCAGACTAGGATGTGAGAATCCACAGTTATCTAGCCAGTGATCCCAAAACAGCCTGGGTCAAGCACCAGGATCTGAGAACCCAGAGAGGGCAATTTCTCTCTGTCCTGCCTTCACAGACCACAGGGCCTACCACAATCTGGATCTCAACCAACTGTGCAGAGCTACTGTCCTGATTCCTCTGCACCTCAGCTTTCCTGTGTGTAAATGAGGAACCTGTATAACCTCAAAGATCCCTTCCACCTACATCGTGCTAGCATCCTTCCTGCACATGGGTATGAGGAAGGCACAACCCACCCAGGAACAGGGTACAGCGGGCTCTGCAGTATCTACCCTGCCAGTCTCCTCTGCTGAGATCCTGACAGGGTGTCGTGGGGAAGTGTTGACAGCCAGCCTAGCTGTACTCTAATTATTCTCCTATAGTAGCTGGGGTGGGTTGTAGAGTTGCTTTCACGAGCAGAGCAGCATCAGACGATGAAGTTGCATGTTACTCTCTGAAAGGAATGCCTCAATTACCTAAAGTACAACGTGGAGGGGCTTGAGTGCAGAGCAAGCCCTCAGTGCCAGCTTGTCACTTAGCAACCCATGCAGCTCACAGCTCAGAATAGCTCATGTGAGAGAAGCAGGATTGAGCAGTGAGCTGTGAATCTTCTTAAAGGGGGAGAAAAAAAATAGGAGGCAGACAGGCCAAAATATCTCCTGCCAGAGTCCTGACAGCTCCACAACAAAATTTTAAGCCCAGCACCTTGATAATTCACCCTGAGGAAGAGATGGCTGCTCTCACCCTGTGACCAGGGCCACACCCAGACTCCCCAATCCCCAAACCACTGAAGATAGGGAGAGGGGCTCTTCTGGGATGCTGGAGTTAGATCCGCAGAGCACCTGCCTCTTGTCTGGGGCAGCTCTTGCACAGGAAGGTTGTAGCTGGGCATTTAAGGCATAAACTCTCCCAGGAAGCTAAGTGAGGAAGCAACCATTTGGGGGGAAGCAGGCTGTCTCCCCAACTACATACTCTGCAGTGCTCACATCTCCCAGCCTGTGGTGTACCTGACTCTGCTACATTGAATGTGTGACCCTAGAAGGAGGTCTACGAGCCAGCCAATTCTCAAGAAAAGTCTCTGTATGCTGTAAGCAGACCAGAAGAGCCTCTGAGAGAGAGTGGAGAACTCTTGGGCCACAGGGCCAAGGTCCGGTTCAAGAATATGTGCTGGTGAGGAGAAGAGGTGGAGAGTCCCTTCCCTAGGAGACCAGTGACTTCCTGATTTCCATGTGATAAGTGGTTATGGCCCCAGCACTTTTCCTAACTACCTCCGAGCTTCTGTGCTTCCTCAGAGCCCAAAACAGGTTGCACAGCTAGCAGAGACACAAACTGTCCTCCAAATTATTTTTAATTGTTTCATGAAAATTTCTGTCACTCACCAAGGGCAAGCTGTTCCAGGCAAGGCCTGCATGGCTCGCTGCTTTCCTCGGACCGTCTTTCCCTGGACACAAAGGCAGGGGCCCACCTCCATTCTGAGTTCCTCCCTCTTTTGCCCCAAATGTATGAAGCTCTGCAGGCTCCTTCGCTCTGTGCTGTCCCACCCCTCCCGCTGTTTCAGGCCCTCTGTTTGGCTAGGAGCCCATGGCAGGCTCCCTGCTCCCTCCTCTTAGCCATCCTGCGTGTGGTCTTCGGATTCTCTAAATTTATATGTACACACACATGTTTGTGTGGGGGTGTGCTTGCCTGTATATGCACACAGGCACATGCCATGGCATGCGTGTGGAAGCCTGAGGACAACTTGTGTCTCTCTTTCTACCATGTGGGTCCCAGGGATCAAATTCAGGTTGTCAGGCTCAGAGGCCAGAAACTACCCACTGAGCCATCTCACCAGCCCTTACATGTGGCTATTAGAAATACCATAATAATTCCCACTGCCTACTGGAGAGCCCGCACCCCTTCCCAAGGCATCTGATTCCCTCCATGCTCATAGCAATGTTGGCCTCTACTTCTTCCCAGCCTACACATCACTATCTCATCAGAATCCCTGTCCTCTGCCACCAGACACCATCTAGGTCTACCTCTTCACCTCCCCTTAGTAATGCCTGCAATTCTTTGAGTGAAAGTAACATGCCTTTCCTCTGCCCTTCTCAGTATACTCCATTAGACTGCCTTGGCTTTCTGGGGTAGGCAGCTGCTCATATGCCCCATTCCTTTTCCAAACGAAACATTCCTTGAAGGCAGGAACCAAGGTATCATCAGCTTTATGACCACCTTTCATTGTTCCTTGCTCAGCAACTGCCTGGCACACACAAGTTATCCTATACATTTCTGGAGGTGAAAACTTGGTACTTGCAGACATTCTGGAGTCCCTGCTTTTCCACCCTCTGAGAACAGCTTTCTTCCCATGCTGAAATCCCAATGCCTGCCTTTGAAAGAACTTAGGGAGACACCAAGTCCCACCAGAAGCCTGCAGGCCAGGCAGCGTGCTAATCAAGTGCAGCTCTCCTGGCGAGTGGAAGACCCAGCACTTAGAAGCCAGTTTTCTGTTCCTTATTCATCTGTAAAATAGAGAACATCGTTTACCTACCAGTTGCATCTGGATACCACATGGGTGCAAGAAGGGAGTGGAAAGCTTGTTGAGAAGTCAAATACATGGAGTGATAATTTTCTGATGGTTCCATTTCACAGATTTGTGTTTTGGTCTCCTATTTGATGAAATTCTGGTGTCTTTCTAGTACATATGCTCAATAAATATGATATGAATTGAGTAAGAACATGAATAAACATGTATTTTGAATGCTCTGTTTTTTCCAATGTATTTTTCCAGTTTAAATATTTTCCCATTTTGTGATGCAATATTCTGATCCTAAGAGTGTGTAGTGCCCCAGGGTTCCCCCCGGGTGACAGTTTAAAAGGTGTGATACACCAAGAAGCCAAATCACCATTGTTCTCCACCTTCTCCACTGTGTGGCAGGATGTGCTCTCATCTTGGAAATCAACTTGGATGCCCACCGTCTGAGAGCATGCAGGAGACCAGGAAATGGATCCCAACAACAAATGACACCAAGGAGTAACCCCACCCACTCACCCACTACCTTCCTAGCATATTTGCCAAGCGTGTTCTGTGTGGCTAATATTTTGTTTTCTTAGTTGAGAGGAAAAAGAAGCAGGAAAAGGGGCAGATGGTCCAGAGGGGGAAGAACTGGCACAGGAAAACCTAGGCACGACCAGTGCGAACAAGATCTTTGGGCTCCATTTAACCATTTCATGTGAGGAAGAAACACGTGATTGGTAAGTAAGAAGGGTGGGAAGGTGCCCCACACCATGAATTCACCCTCTTGGTAGTGTTAGGGGCTGAGCTATCTATCTACTGGCAAACTGCTGAAGGCAAAGCAGGGCACAGCAATAAACAGATCACATTGCTCCTGTACCACCTCTGTGGAGACACAATGCTGAATGGCCCACAGCCACTATCCTCTTTAATCCCTCCATAATTATAACAGGGGAGTATCACCAATATTCTCATTTTCCAAATGAAGTAGTACAGGATACCAGGGACAAATCACGTATGTTTCACTGAACTCAAGATCCTTTAATGTGGGCACCATTTTTAGCTTACAGAAAGGGCCAAAAGAAGTAGGTCACCCCTGCCACAAACCAACTGCCATTTTGAAATGGCCATAGATTGATTGAACATTATGTATTTCTTTTAAGACGAGTCAATGGGCAAAAACATGTATTTTGGAACCAAAAGCATAGGAACTAGCACATGGTCAAAAAGTGGAGGCTGCCGGACTTTCCCTGTCATGGTCTGACTCCGGAGCCTGACTCCCAGCCTCTTTATGATACAGGAAGGTCATGGGGTTTAGGGACTGGAAAACCTGACCTTGTCCTGTTCTACCATCTACCAGTGGTGAGTCTTGGGGAAAGTATGTAACCTCATTTGGTTTCAGCTTCTGGACATGAGGAGATGGGGATGAAGATTCCTAATTCATGAGTAGAAAATGATTTAACATGAGGGCTATGCTCAACAGAGGCTCTTAGGAGACCCCGCATAAGCCAACACCAGCCACCCATGAGAAAATGCAGTTTTCTTTCTAGGCCTGCAGAAAGATCTCAGAGGTGTCCAAGCCGAGGTGGGATCTGACCTGATTATTTTCAAAGGAATGCTGTCTGCCTGTCGTTCAACAAGTGAGGAAACTTCAAGGGTAGATGAGAGGTGGTGGTGACCCGGATCAGGCTGCACCATGAGGGTTAAGTTTTGAAGAGGGGGAACAGGGAGCTAGGGTGTTGAAGGACGCTCCAGGTTCCAGACAGAAGATCTATGTGTGTACCAATTTTGAAAAAGAAAAATTTTAATTAGATATGAAAACCAAAGTGAAGATCAATGAATGAAGGCCTTGCTCCCTTCTTTCCTAATTGATGGATGTCAAGATGGTGCAACAGGGTGCATCTGCCCAGACTTGGATAATCTTAAAGCCACTATTTTCTCATATTTCAAAGAGACAGAAAGACCAGGGTGTCCAATTACCTGGGTTACCGGCAGAGTTCTGAAGAGCACTTGAAGGAATAGTGATCAGAAACCCTTAATTACAGTCTCCATATGGTGACTCCTTCCTGAGAACCAGAAGCATAGAGTCTCTTTCCTAGCCAGCTAGAAAACATTCCTACTGGGAACAAATCACTACAAAGACCTGCTAAACTTTGGGTCCAATGACTTGAAATATAATGCAGTCATCATTTGATCGATGAAACAGCCTGAGCAAAGGGCATCTATCTGTCAAGGTTACCCAGCTTCGAAATGCAAGAGTTGAGTCTCAAATTGTGATCTACTGAAGTCTGCAGCCCAAATTCTTTCTGATGTACTTCCCAATCTTTTGCAAGTCAAGATGGACACACACACTGATCTAACGCTAGGATGAATGCAAGGTTTCACAACCCTTTGCCACTAGTCCAAGGAATGCAGGCATTATGGTTTCTGGACCACATGCAAACTCCTGACACTGATTGGGGAAACTGTGCAGTGTATCCTGGAGCCTTGCAGAATGATGCACCTGAATCTCATTCAGCAGGCCCAGTGGAACCAACTCATTGTCCACTACCTCTCACTGAGGTCAGGAACTTCCTCACTTAGCTGGGTCCTTTTCCAAAGCTAACAGCACACTGTACTTTGGAGCACTGGTCAAGCAGATTACTTCCAGCTGTTAGAAGGAAGTCCCAAATTACTAGCAGACAGAGCTTCCATTGTGTGGCAGGACCGTGGACAGCGCCTCCCAGTTATTCTGGGAACCAGCCCAGTTGCTCAGCACAGAAATAGCAGTTTCCTTTAGATTTCGAGAAGAGATGGTCCTCACTGAATCATAACATAGAGGCACCTCCTAGCACCACCCCACTAGGCAATGTTCAAATCCCCTGCAAGCTAGCTTTAGTGCTCTGCTAGCTCTTAGCTCCTGTGGGACTTTAAACCACAAGGGTCCAGGAGTCTTACAAGGAGAAAAATATGCAATGGACTGGGTTTGGGGACTATGAACCAATGAATTCTATTTGCGAACAAAAGAATGAATATCAAATTAGTGGTGCAGCAGAAGTTCTAACTAAACCAGTAATTACAAGTGATGGAATGGAGTGAGGCAACTTGTTATCTCCACTCAACTGGTGGGTGAGCTCTGGAAGGCAACACAGCAACTCGGCAGGGAAGATGCAGCTGAGACGACTGAGCTCTGGATCTGAGCCTCTTCTGCCCCTCCACGTGCCCCACTCCCATCCCAAAAGAAACCCAGACAAAACAGGACTTGACACCTCAAATCCCAAGTTGTGGAATGATACCCGCTGGACCCAGAATCATTTTCTAACAAAGCATAACTGGTTCTGAACATCCTAATGCTTTAGTAATTCAGTAATAACTCATATTGCCTCTGAGCTTATGTTCTCACATGTGACTTTTTTGTGCATAGTGAATATCTAATTATGTGGAAGGGAGGTTGTGGTTGGGTTTTGTTATTACTCTTACTACAGTTTTTGTTTTGTTTGTTTGTTTGGTTGGTTGGTTTGAGACAGGGTCTCCCTGTAGCCCCAGATGGCCTGGAACTCACAATGTAGATCAGGCTGACCTTGATCTTACAGAGATCTACCTACCTTTACCTCCTGAGTGCTGGGACTAAAGGCTCATGACACCATGCCTGGATTTAATTATGTGTTTTTCAATAACTGGATTTCCCCATAGAGACTGCCTTAGTAAAAAAAAAAAAAAAATATATAAATGCGGGTAAGAAAAGGTGAAAATAAATAACATAATGATAATCTAAAGATATAATAATATAAGAAAAGAATAGTATATACGATCGACTGAAGGAGGGAATTATCAGCAGACTACATCTTCACAAAATGGCTGCCCCAGAAGTTAGGGTTTCTGAGTAGTCCTTTGTCTGCTGGGGTAGAAGAGCTTCAATGCTTACATTCCAGTTATCTACCCTCACATACAGGAGCTTCTCTACTGAGGGCTCCATTGAGGATGGCTCAGAGAAGGAAAGCATCATGGGGCTGTTCCTCCAGGGATGACAACTTCTCAGAGAAGGAAGAGACAGGCAGGTAGGAGGAACCAGACTCCAGTTTTCCCAGAACAGCCAAGGACTCAAGTGGTGGAGGCCTGAGGAGAAGAGATTCTCCACGGGATATGACAAGGAAGCGAGCGGCATCCCTCTCAGTAGCCCCTGCCAGCGGCTGCCTAACAACCTTGGTGTGCCAGCAGTTTCATTCTGGGGTCTGGGCCTCATCAGAAACTGCTGCAAATCCCTGACATGCAGTGTCCAGCAGAGAAGCCTGACCCACTAGAGCTCCCCTCAGCTACTGGCCGTGTCCTTCATTCTGCAGATGCAGAGATCCTCAGGACAGCTTCTGACCTGCTGCCTCATCTCTGAGCAACAGCCTTTGCTTGGACAAATTTTAAAGGAATGGAATCCAGAGTGGCGAAAGTCAGGGGAAAAGAGACAAGGCTAGGAAAGGCAGCAGGACAAGGCCAAGATCTCCCTCTGGATTTTAACTCACCTGAAACCAAATGTTACGTTCCTCAAACCTTGGAAGTTTGTGCCTGTTCATTTTTCACCAGTTTTCCACTGGTAGAGACCCTTTTCCAGGGCACTAGTTTGAAGCACAGAGCCCATAGGTTTAGGTAATTTCTTTGGAATAAATGCCTAGACCATCAGCCACATTTATTAAAAAATTGTTATAAAAGTAGATCACACAGTGGTTAAGACCATAAAATTTGAAGTCTGACAAAACCAAATGCTGATTCTCAGATTGCCACTCACTAATCTGTGTGACCTTGAACAAATTAGTTAACCTCTCTGAACCTCAAAATCCACATCTATAAATGACAGATAGCAATATCTGTCTCTTGGGATCATAGTGATGATTAAACAAGAAGGCTTGTGAATAGAGCACTTAGCACAGCAGAGAGGCCTCGGAAAAAAAAAAAAAAGCCTGACTATTATTGCTGCTCGTCAAGCATCACATGAGCCAATGCAATCCAGAACTGTACATGCCCCTGCTAAAAGCATACTGTATGGTGCTGTTCACCTATAATCCCAGCACTTGGGAGGCAAAGGGATTGGAAGTTTAAGGTCACTGTCAGTTGCATAATGAGTTGGAGGCCAGCCTGAGCTACATGAGATACTATCTTGAAAAAAAAAAAACAGAAAGGAAGAGAGGGAAGGAGAGGGAAGGGACGACAGGAGGCATTTTCCCCAGAACACTGCCCCACTGGGGCCTAGCATAGTGAACCAGAAATCTAGGACTGTGCTTCTGACCCCAGATAGCCCAGGGCATTAGCACAGGGTCTGAGACGCAAGATTTTCTTCCACTCTGGTTGTCAGATGTTTGGCTGTGAGGATTTCTTACAGCCCGGCCTGGAAGCAAGTGATAAGGTAGACTTTGTTTAGGAGGAGAAGGTCTAACCCACCCTCCCTCTAAACTCTCCTGTCACTTATCTTAGCAGTTTTAAAGGGATTAACAATGAACTGTTCTACTGCAGCAAAGCTGGACGGCAGAGTCTGAAGGGTGGGACAGTGCCAGGCAGAAGGAGGCTACTGCTCTGAAATCCTCTCATCTCCATCTTCATCATCCAAAGATACAACAGAGAAACACTGACTTAAGGGAGGATGATGAATGCAAAATACACACACATACATGGGTACATGTGCACACATATTCTAGTAGCAGACTAGAGTCCCATGGGTCAGCCTGGACTTTATCTTGCTGCACTGAGGGTGAAGAATCTTCTTAGATCCTTCACTCTTGAAGTGCTCAGCCCCAGATCTGGACACTTTGCAAAGAGAAAAAACAAGGTCCAGGACCCTCAGGAAAGTAGGAGACCGATTCCTCCTTCCCCTCTCTCTGAAAAGCATTAATTGTCCTGAACACTCTTTTGAAACTTCTAACTCCATTATAGATAAGACAGGTGGGTAGAGAGATGGCAAAACCTATTAAAGGAAAAAGGGCCACTAAAATTGATTCAGCAGGTGCTGTGGCTTGGGACCAGGCCACTGGCACAAATAATTCCATGGAATCAAGGTCTCTTCTGGAGTCTCACCTGGAGCTATTTTAGGTAGCCACAGGCACCTAGCAGACCCTTCATCACACACTAGCCTGGCTCTTACTCCAACTTCCCCATCCAAGGAGCTTGAGAGTTAGAGTTAGATCTGATTGAAGCTGATTTAGGGTTCTTCTAAATCAAGTGGGATCTGGCCACCTTCATGTCCCCTCCACAGGCCATCTCATGCTCAGGAACACAGCAGGAAGAGAAAGAAACATCTCCGGCTAAAACTCAAAGGGGAAGAGGTGTGGAACTAACATCTGACCAGCACCTGATGTGTCTAACACTGAGCACAAACTAAGCCTGTGCAAAAAGTACCTTAACAACTGGGGAAACAGATGTTCTAGGTGCAATGACTTTCACAAGGTCACCCTGGTGGCACATGACAGCCCAACTCTGACTACAAACACAGGGCCTCCCCTGCCACCTGGCCCTGATCACCTTCACCATAGGGACACGGTACTAAGGCCATTGCCTAAAAGCCAGGCAAACTGAGCTTTATTCTGAAGCCTTGCTGGCCTCTGGCCAGTGGCCCTAAGCCACTTGGAACTTGGGCCATTTCTGCTCACTAGTCCTGCTAAAGAACTCCACTGAACTCCCAAACAGCTGACACGAGACTCTGTGTGACTCAGGCCAAGCAAATGCCAATCAGAGTTGGTGGGCACGATTTGCCTCCTGCACTGAGTCACCCTCTAGGCTGAGCTACAGAAATTCTCTGAAACCCAACCACCTACTTAGCC
Organism: Rhizomys pruinosus; assembly: GCA_009823505.1. NCBI lineage: Eukaryota > Metazoa > Chordata > Mammalia > Rodentia > Spalacidae > Rhizomys > Rhizomys pruinosus. Next base: position 1,023,512 of record VZQC01004746.1, on the reverse strand, counting down.
ACAGCTGCTCCATTAGAGAAAAAGCCATCAGAGGAGCTACAACCTCTGATGGCCTCCTGGCTAGACCATGCTCAAGGACAACCTGGTGTGACCTGAGAATCCTTCTGGCCTGAGAGATGGACCTACCTCACTGGGGGCAGGGCATAATGTGAGAAGCACTGGAGGCACCAGAAACCCCACCGTTAACCTCCACACAGTCTGACATCAGGCAAAGCCTGACAGATACTAAAGTTTTGGTGGAATTTTTATAGCACCATTATCTCAGTCCCTGGAAGTTCCTGTTAACAAGGTCAGTTATTGAAAAGACTCTTTCTTCATTTCCATTGCTCCAATTCAACTCAACCTGCCTCTTATTCCCAGCTAAGCTGCCACCCAAAGTAGTTCTAGTTAGAAATGTCCTAACTCATGGCCCATTAAAATATTTCTAGAGGGAGGGAGGGAGGGAGGGAGGGAGGAAGGGAGGGAGGGTGGGGGAAAGAGGGAGAGGAAAGGGAGATAAAGAAAGGGAGAGGGAATCAAATTTTAAAAGAAAGAATCAAGCCCACTTGACAACAACTGGGTCCGAGTGACCCCGGGACTTCGGACTTGGACCCCTGACACGTCCGTTGGGGCTTTAAAAGGAAACACCAGGCTTTCTTCCAAGGCGGCCGAGCCCCTGGGGGACCAGCCTTGGCGCACTGGGAACATCCCTTCAAAGCATCCTGTGCACAGGTATAAATGTGGCAGAGGCCTCTCTATCCAGACAGAGTCCCCTCTAGACTGCACCCCCCCTCCCTTCACGTCTCTGATCTCTGCCTTTTGGTTGGTTCCCGGATGCGCTTCCCTTGAAGGAGGGAGGACTCTTCCAACTCTAGAAGAGCAGCCCCAGGACTGGGAATTAAATACTCATCCCAGGCACGAGCATTCTGCTTCTCTTGTCAATGTTACCGTCAAGGTCACCGGCCTGAGGCCGAGTAGCTGGGGCTGGGGTCGCCAGCCTTGCGGAGCCTCCCGGCATGGCTGCGCCCTGGGCGCGCTCCCGGCGAAGGAACCCGCCGAGCTGCCCGACTCCCGGGTCCTTCCAGGCACTCGCCTCTGCAGCTGCCCGGTTACCCCCAGAGTTCTGGGGTCCTCCTGAGCTCCAGAAGCTGAAGCCCAAGTCCGACCCGTGCCGGAGCCTCTGGGCCCCCCTGATGCGCCAGACCATAGCCGCCCGGGGCTCCGTCTCCAGGCAACGGCGGCTGGAAAGGCAGGAGGAGCCCCGCGCCCGCGCAGGGTCTGGTGGACCCGGAGAAGCGCTGCCTCGCACCTCCGGCCTCAGGCCTCAGGCCTTCCAGGCTGGGCGGGGCGGGAGCCGGCAAAGTTGCGGTGAAGGCTGGCTGCGGGAAGCCGGACGGGGCACACCCGGCCACTCACCTGTGTAGCGTGGACCGTCGCGCGGACTCGGCCCCTGGACTCCGGCCGAGTGACTGTGTTCTCCGACGGGTCACGGACGCACAGTCTCATGCACGGGCTGCCCGGTGACAGGCCCCGGCCGGGGATGGGGACCCGGAGCTGCGCGCCGGCGCACGGGGCTCTGCTGCTCCCGTCCCCTCTCTCGCCCCCAGTCCCAGCCCGGGTCCCGCCCGCTCGCGGCTCTAGAGAGCGGCCCGGGGCCCAGATCCAGCCGAGGGAGCGCGCGGGGCTGCGAAGGCCGGGGTGAGTGCCACCCTCCCCGTGCCGTGGCTGCGCCGGCTCTGCGGAGCGGAACGGAGCTGGGCGGAGCGCGGCGCGCGGTTCCCTCGCTTTCCGAAAGGCCACCCTGGCGGCTGGGCGCCGTGACGCAAGCTTGACTCACGCGCGGGTCCACGTCAGTGCGAGGCTCTCCGGCCGTGAGCGAGGCTCTGATGGCCGACGCAGGCGGAGGGGTGGGCAGGGAGCAGGGGAGGGGTTGCCAGGGAGCAGCTCTTACCAGGACGTTAGTCCTCAGAGGAAAATGCCCCCCCCCCTTGACCAAAGCCCTCCTGAACCCAGGACCTTACTTTCTTTCGGTGCTCACCTTTCGACGCTCCTTCAGGAAACAAATCCCACTTTAGAATGGTTATTTATTCTCGTGGCTCTGGACCTTTCTGTCTTCCTGTGCATGTTGCCTCCATCTGTTCCTGCCTTCCTTCGTGCTGCTTTTCCCTGAGCCAACCTTCCATCCTCCTACCCTAAAGGCCGGGCCCTGCATAGCCCAGCTTTACAGAACACTGCCAAATGAGTAAAGTGGGGTCAGTGGGAGGAAGGACAATTATGACTGGGCACCCCAAAGGTACTGGGGAATGCTGGCTTCAAAGGATGCAAGACCAAAAGGGGAAGGGCTCCCCTTGTGGAGAGGACGGTGTACAGACCACAGATGGGTGCATAAGCTGGAGGAGGACTGGGAGTGATGAGAGGTGAAGTTAAGCAAGAACAGGACCTGTCCGGCCAGAAGTGCTGTCTTCTGTGTCTGCAGTGAATTGTCTCTTCCCCAGGGGACCTTTAGTATCATAACGGAGGGATGGAGGAGGTGAGCTTGTCTTCATTATCCTAGTGAAAGTTGATAAGGGCCCATCAGCGTCAGCAAGAACTCTGGTGGGCCAAGGATCCTGCCCTTGCAGTCTAACTTGTGGCTACCCTACCATGGCATCCTAGATGCTGACAGAAGACATGAAACTCCATGTTTCTAATACTTATGGCACAGCAGGTAGTATGTGCTTTGCATTCAGATCAGTTTCTCTTGTCCCCCAGTCTTATGGGAGTGGTAGAGGGCTAGACCTGGCAATATGACAGCTGGAGGGGCTCAGACCCAGGAAAATCCAATGTGTCATAATGGTCTGCAAGAAAATCCCCTGGTGATTTGCTCCACACAGAATCTTTATCCTACTGGAGAGCAAACAAAACTGCCCTCCGCTAGAGGGAGAAACCATTTCTATTTTCTAAGGCAGTTTGCTATGCATACATCCTCCAAACCAGTCTGGAGCAAAAAGTCATCAGCGCTTCTGCCCATGAGAGTTCCGGAAATGCAAGATACCATTGAGAATTATCTCTCCTGATAGATACTTCTTTTAGTCAACAAGTAGTCAACGAGTCTGTTGTTTGCTTGATACTGCTGTAGCTGTGAAGCTAGAACAGACAAGAGGTCAATCGTGATCCATGCTTTTATGGAACTTACATTCTGGTGGACTTGGGAGACAGCAGGATGGAGGTGTGGAAGGAGTAGCAAGTGATTCCAGAGACACGATGGAGGTGAACAAATACAGTCTGCTAGCTGAGGTGGTGTGAGAGGTTAAGAGGAAGGAAAGCCTCTGACATGGGTGGTTTTAAGGCAAGGGGGTTGGAGGTGAAGTGGTGATGGGAAAAGGGAGGACTTTGGAGTCTGACAGACCTAAGTTCTCATCCAGACTGCATTACCTAGAGACCTTGAGCAAGTTCTATAACTGAGATGATCCTCAGTTTCCATGTCTGTAAAATGACACACACGATAATATAATACAATCCATGTAGTTGGGATGATCATATAAGGTGATTTTTTTTTTTTTTGGTCTTTTTGAGACAGGGTCTCTCTGTAGCCCCAGCTGTCCTGGAACTCACTCTGTGGACTACGCTGGGCTTGCACTCACAAAGATCCGCCTGCCTCTGCATCCCGAGAGCTATGATTAAAGGCGTGCATCACCACGCCTGGCTTAAGGTGATCATTTTAAAACTATCTGACCCTGTCTCGAAAAGACCAAAAAATAAAAATAAAAAAAAATAAAACTGTCTGATATCACATGTGCCTAATAAATGACTGTTGTTAGGTTGTTGTATTGTTACTAACCAAGACAGAGACTCTATAGAAAGAGGAAAATTTGGAAAGAAGGTAGAGGTCATGGGTTTGGGACATACTGAGAACAGTATGGCCTTAAGGGATTTTTTTTGTTTTTGTTTTTGTGGGTTTTTTTTTTTTTTTTTTTTTGGTCTTTTTCGAGCCCGGGTCTCCCTGTAGCCCCAGCTGTCCTGGAACTCACTCTGTAGACCAGGCTGGCCTTGAACTCACAAAGATCCACCTGTCTCTGCCTCCCAAGTGCTAGGATTAAAGGCATGCACCACCATGCCCAGCTTGCCTAAGGTTTAAAGGCCCTTGTATCGCAAACACCTAACTGACAACCCTTATCTTGAATGAACTCAATACCTGATTTCTTTATGTACAGGTCTCTGGAAAAAAAATACTATGACTCTGTCTCCCTCTAGTCACCAGCCTTAAGTAGGATCCTTGTGTCCCACAATATCTCCGTGTGGCTCTATGATTCAGCTACCCCTCACTCCCAATCAGGTCGACTCCAGCCTTCTCTACTTTCCTCAGACACTGTTCCTACCTACCAATTACCTCCCTGCTCTCTCAGGAACTGCCTTACTCCAATCAGAAGTTCTCTAAATTTTCCAGTGAGAATAGCACCTGTGTGGGCACTTACATTCTCTCCTCAAAGCCCCAAGAGAACAGGGGGGCCTCTCCTGCTGCCAGAGTCCAGTCTTCACCTGGGTCCCCCAGGCTTGAGTCCCCATCAGCCATCACAAGCTCTCCTGGCTAATCAGCTTTGAAGCTTGTTCAAATATCTCCTCTAAAAGTCACCCATGCCGGGCTGGAGAGATGGGTCAGCAGTTAAGAGCACTGGCTACTCTTGCAGAGGATCCAAGTTCAGTTCCCAGCACCCACATGGCAGCTCCAAAGGATCCAACACCCTCTTCTGGCTTCTGCAGGCATTGCACACATGGATGCATTTATAAGCAGGCAAAACACACACACACACACACACACACACACACACACACATAAAATAAGAATAAACAAATCAAAAAGATGTTTACATTACCCTGCTTTCTCCTTTTCTTCCAAATCCTGTCTCTATTTCCTCACCTTCCCCTCGACCCTTCGCCCATTTTGCCCTATTACATTGTCAAGATGGGTCTCATTAAGATCACTGATGACCTCTGTGTCACTAAATCCACGGGACATTTTCCAGTCCTCAGTTTGTCAGCCTGCTACTTTTGTGGACTAGCATTCTCTAATCCTGATTTCCTTCTTGCTCTCTGACTTCCCACCCAAGCTCCCCCACCGACCTAGACATGCTGGGCTTCTCAGGGCCCGTCTCTTAGTCACTCTACATTCCTTTCCTTAAACCACCTCCTCCATTGATGACATCTTCATTCCAGTCTTCTGAATCACACACACTCTATTTATTCCACATTTCTACAAAGCTTGTTCAGGATTGTTTCAATATTCAAACTACTATCCTGGGTAATATTCAATATTTTGCTTCCTATTCCCCCGCCAATTCTCCCTTCCAGAAACCCAAAAGTTGCTTTGAGACCCCCCCCTTCCTTCTCACCCCCTCATGAAATCCCTCACTAAATCCTGAAGGTTTTTGTTTGTTTGTTTGTTTGTTTGTTTTTTGTCTTTTCGAGACAGGGTCTCCCTGTAGCCTCAGCTGTCCTGGAGCTCACTCTGTAGAGCAGGCTGGCCTTGAACTCACAAAGATCCGCCTGCCTCTGCCTCCCTCCCAAGTGCTAGGATTAAAGGCGTGCGCCACCACGCCAGGTTTTGAAGGTTTTAGCTTCTGTCTCTAGGGGTCTGGCTGGCCACTTCTCCTTAATTTTATTGTTGCAACTTTAGTCCAAACTATGACCATCATTCATCTGGGCTCTCATAATCCCCTATAATTCAAACTCCAGCTCCATTCTTTTCTCCACCCAACAGGGAGCTTTCAGAAATGAAAAATATAATCATATTTTTCTTAAGGCCACAGCCTCAAAGCCCTTCCCTGATTCTAGCTCCATCTATCACCATTCCTCATGACTTTCTGCTCCAACAGCTACTGACTCCACCAGCCTTTTCTCAGCTCTCCTCACTCTTCCCACTCCTTCCTGGCTCAGGCTTCAGCCCATCTGCCCTCTCTGCCAAGAATCTGTTAAGGCCCCTCCTCCTCTTCCCTCCTTTCCTGTCCACTCACCCAACAGAAGCTTCCATGCATGAATTTCTGACTGTGGAGAATTATGCCAATCTCTCAGGTGGACACTTCTTCCCCTTTGTAGCCCTTCTTACAATTGTGGTTAAGTATTTAAAGATATAATTGTTTGTGTCAAGATGGTCTCCCTGGTTGGTACACAAAGGCAGAGACCATGTCTATCCCTAACATATGGTGAGCCCTCCACAAATATTTTCCAGAAGAATAGAAAGAGTGTGTTTGGGAATATGTGTAGAAAACCAGGAAAGCTGGCTGGAAACGGATTCAGAAATCACAACAGCAAAAGATGTGGTTGAAGCAATGGGGGACAGTGAGATTATGCAGAGGTCCTGGAGATGGTCAGGAAATCCTCAGTGGGAGGGTTGGCTTCTAAGACAGGAACAAGGACAAGAAAGAAGACAAGGAGGAGAGGGCAAGAGGTGAGAGGATGGTGTGTGTCACAGATGAGTTTCCTGAAGCGTCAAAACTGGCAGAAATGTCAGAGATGAAGCCTTAAAGGCATCTCTGGTGACAGGGCTTACGAGGTAACAGGACACCATGGTGAGGGTGCGCAGGTGGCGCTGGGATGTAGAATTACACTGTGAAGTCTTCTTGAGCACTCCAGCTTCCAGTGACCATCTCTCTTCTGAGCATCCTGAACAAAATTCCTTACTTTTATATGGCAAAAAAGGTTATATTAAAATTGTATAATGTAATACTATGAGGGCAGTGTGGTTAGCATCTCTCCCTCTTAATAAGGCTCACTGTGGTTAGTCCATCCTAACCATACAGTAAGCCCATTGTATGTTTAAAGTCTTTGCACTTAGCCTTGACATTTAGGGACTTGGGATGTAGGCTCACTCTATGTAGGCAACTTCTGAGTATCTTACACACATGCTACAATCTGACCTCTCCCTTGTTCTGAGTAGCACAACTATTGGTATTTCCCTAGTGTTGATGTTGTAAAGCATGGTACTGAATTCTTTGACAATACTTTCTTCAGGAAGTCTATACCCGCTTACTTTTAATCTGGACTCTGCTTTAGCAAGAACAGTAATATCACACCTGTTTCTAGACATGGGCTATAAGAAAGTGGAAACTGCCATGATCCCTGTCCTGCAGCAGAGTGGCCTACATAGAAAGAAGCTGAAGTACCTGCGCCCTGCCCTCAGCCCCCACTGGGTCCTTGAACTAGAAATACCCACAGCCTGCCAGCCAAATGAGTCCATCATCCTAGAAGGAGATCCTCCCACTGTAGGCGAATCCTGTTGTCAGTTCAACATAGAGCAGAGACAGCTGCGCAGGGGAATCATTCATAGACACTTGACCCACACAACCCATGAAGGAGATAGAGTTGATGTTTTAAGCCACTCCATTTTGGGGAGGTTGGTTATGCAGCAATAAATACCCAGAGGAGCCGTATCATCATGGCAAATGTATGAACGTAGCCAGATCAGGGACCACTAGTCATCCACCTGCTGCTCTAACACTGTTGAGAACTCCTTCCCCCCATGTAGTAAATGAGGCCTCTTCCCACAGCCATCATAGGAACTCCATTCCCCTAGATTAATTGTATTTTGCCAGCAAAGATTAGCAAATCTCATCCAATTAGTGTTCAAGATCTAAAACATCTGGTAAAGAAGTAGCTCCTCACCACAGGTACTTTGTAATTGTACCTGGGCATAAATGTTGTGCTTCTGTGCCTGGAAAATGATTATCTTGCTGTGGCTTCAAAAGATAAAGCCAGTCTCGTAGCTATGTGACATTTCAACTGAAGGAAGCAGCAAATATCATGGAATTTCCTGGTGATGTGTAAACTGGGACCTGGAACATGGGCTCCACATGTCTCTGGGGGCTACCTCATACTCATGGCACCTTCGTCTCCTAATTCCCTGTCCTTGCCCAACCATAATCACTTTTCCCAATGACTGACATAATGTGTAATGACTTTGACTTCATCTTCTCACAAACCAATTAGCTGGAGTCCACAGAAAAGATGGAACAAAATTTCCAGCCTACAAAAGTCCCAGTTCTCAGAGACTGCAGTGCAGAGAGCAGTGGGGGTACAGCAACACACAGTACATGCTGGAAAAACTTGCCCCTGAGCCAGGTATTGTGGTACAGACTGTAGTCCCAGCTACTCGGGAGGCTGAGGCAGGAGAAGTGCTTAAACCCAGAAGTTTAAGACAAATATGGGCAACATGCAAAAGCCTAAGACCCCATCTCAAGAAGAAACAAACAGCCGGGCATGGTGGTGCATGCCTTTAATCCCAACACTTGGGAAGCAGAGACAGGCAGATCTCTATGAGTTCAAGGCCAGCCTGGTCTACACAGTGAGTTCCAGGACAGCTGGGGCTACAGGGAGACCCTGTCTCAAAAAAGACAAAAAATAAAAATAAAAATAAAAAAGAAGAAGAAACAAACAAAAACCAATAACAACTTGGCTCCTGGAGTCAGGGGCAGTGTCATGGTCTCACATCATCCTCAGGACTCAAGTGTCCTTGTTCATGAAATGGTGATTATAATAGTGTCCCCCTTGCAGGTCACTGACCATCGATGAGACTTCCCCAATGAACACATGTATAGCAGCAGTAGATGGGTACTGTGGCCTTGATACAAAACAGGTGCTGCAGCTACAGTGATGGGGATGAGGGTGATGGAAAAGGATGAAGGTGAAGGTGGAGATGGCAGTACAATGAGGGCAGAGTAGGGTCTAGAAGGGACAGCGCTCCTTCATCCAGGGACCCAGTGTAGATGGAGGAGAACTGAGTGGGGAAAGCATTCTGCCCACACACCATGGGGTTCCGAAGGTCACCTATCTACAGCAGAAAGGGAAAGGGGATGTCCATGAGCAGAGGCAGCATAGAGTGGCAGCTGTCCCTCCTCACATGGCCTGGGATCAACCTTGGGGATGGCAGCCCTTCCTATAGTTTGCTACCTACTTCTGCTGTTGGCAGACAGTGCTCTAGGCAAAGAAATGGGGAGGAATTGAGGACACGGGGAGGGATGAGACACAGGGAGGACTAATGGGGCCTCTATCTTATTTCCTGCCTACCATTTCACGTTCCTCTGCTCGTGACTCACAAGAGCCTCTGAACAGCTTTGTTCCTCATCTCCCTTGGCAACGCAAGGGCATCATGCTGGTGATGGAGACTATGAATGGGCAGCCCTTCACAGAAGCAGGAAGTGCGACATAATATAGGTCAGGCTGTGCTGCCCCAACTCCAGATGCAGGTCTGATTCCTTTGCCTCTTGGAACTCAGTGGCTGAGAACATGGGTCCTGGAGAACCTGATTCCAGAGAGTTCTTCTGGGTAGAGTGGAGCATCCCCCACTCAGCACACCACTGTGAACATTCAGAACCAAACTCTGAGCAGATCTTGGGAAGGAGAAATTCTGAGGAGCCCTTTGCAGCAGGAAAGGACTCACCCTTTCTTTCCCTTTCTCTGGACTGGGATGCAGCCCGGCAACAGGTTCCATGCTAGCACTGCTTGCAGACGACCTCTGACAGTTTAGCGTCTCTGACCTTCAAACTGTTTATCTGAAAAAATGAAAATGGGGTTGGGGAGATGGCTCCGTGGGTAGAAGCATGTGCTGTGCAAGCCTGAGGACCCTGCAACTCGGGGGGCAGGGATTAGAGGTTGAGAAGACAGGATAATTTCTGGGGCTTGCCTGCTGGCCAGCCAGCTCAGCTAAAAAATGGTGAGCTGTTCCAGGCGATCCAACACCTTCCTCTGACTTCCGTGGGCATTGCATGACATGGGTGTACTTACACGTATGCAGGCAATACACTCAGATGCATAAAATAAAATAATAAAATATTTTTTCAAAGCCAATTTTTATTGAAGCTTTGTGCATTTCATACAAAATTTCCAATCAAATATAGACCTGTTCCCCCTTCCTTGCCCCTCCCACCCCACCAGAGCTCATGCATTCTGCCAAACATGTTTTTCTTCTTTCTCTCGGTCTCTTTTAAAATTTTCGATGCAGATCTAAACTCGGTCCTGAAAAGCTGATCAGGAGGATTTTGTGTTGGAGGCCAGCCTGGACTGCATAGAGACACCTCATCTCTATGAAAAAAGAAAAAGTCATTCCAATTTATAGAATATCTTATACTTAAGAGCAATAAAGTTGAGTTTGCTACATTTAAAGAATGCAAAATATATATTGTTGTTTAACATCACAACTTTTTTTGGTGATGATAAGATCTCACTATGTAGACCAAGCTGGCTTTGAACTTACAGTGATCCTGTCTCTGCCTCCTGGGTCCTGGGATTACAGGTTTTACACCACCATGCCAAGCCTTCGAACTTTAATAGATGCACTTTAAATGTACTCTGAAGCCTACTTAGGAAACTTTAAATGTATGTAAAGACTTTGAGATGTTACGGAAAAAAAAAAATAGCTGTTAAATGTAATTTTCTTTTTTTTTAATTTATTTTTTTTTTTATTTCTGTATGTGTATGAATGTACTGTCTGTATGCAAGTTTGTGCACCTGTGTTGTACAATGCCGCGGAGGTCAGAAGAGGGTGTCGGATTCCCCTGGAACTGGAGTTCTCCTGGAATTGGAGTTTCAGATGGTTCTCGGCCGCCATGTGGGTGCTGGGGATCGAACCCGGGTCCTCTGTAAGAGCGGTCGGCGCTCTTAACCGCTAGGCCATTTCTCCAGCCCAAATGTAATTTTCTAGAATTTAAAGTAGTTCCTTATCCTTCATCTGTGGATGCTAGCGCAAATAACCCAGTTGTAAATATTTCTTGTGGAGAGGGATGCATATTAAAAGAACAACAACAGAAAGACTGCATCAGAAAACTGACTGAAATGGTGAACCGGGAGGGGTGGGAGGGGCAGGAGAGGGACACGGGTGTATATTTGATTAATGTATATTTAATTGACATGAATTCAACAAGTATCCAATTTTGCCCGGAAAAAAATAAAATAAAGTAGTTCCTAAAAGTAAAAAAATTTCGATGCAGAAGTTTATTGTTTCGAGCAGAAGTTCACCGTTTCAGTCAGTTCTTTGACCCAGTCTTTTTGTTGTTGTTGCTCCTTCCAATTTGCCTCACTTCAAAATATGCACATATGCATGCCACAGATATCACAGGTTTGAGCATCTTCAGCTTATGAGGATTTTTTTCCTTATTAGGCTGAAAGATGTCATGTTTGAAGTCTCGTCCTTGGCAAGCCCAAAGCACCATCAGTTCTGCCCTTGTGCTCCACACTGGGGTTTTCCCTTCCCATGGTCACCAAATGAGTGAGCACCGCATCCTTTCTTGATCTTCCTGTATTGGTCTCCATGATACAGCCTGGGTAGTCCAACAATGGCAGTCTATACTCTGAAGAGGCTGAAACCCCAGTAGTAGCTCAGACCATAAGCTGGATGTCAGCAGTCCCCATCTGTCACTGAAGGTTTGGAGGATTCTTGGAAAGACATGAGTCTTCTGTCCATATTGGAAGGTTGAAAAGCTGTGTCTCATGTCTTTGAAGGATGGCAAAAGCAGTGGCAGCCACAGGGTAGCTGCACTTGCCAGTAAGACAGGCAAAACAACTGAGCTCTTTTTTTTCTTACTTTTTGTCTTTTTACTAAGATCTCAAGTTTTATACCTGAAGTACAATTTCTCAGGCCTTACTAATTATTTATTTCTGGTTATACTTTCCTTTTGGATGTTTAAGGCCACACAGTTAGCCCAGATTAACCAGGGTTTTTGTTTTCTCAAGATCGGTTGAGGATCTGGTTCTCAGGGGTCACTCAGGTTTTAGGTGGGGAGGGAGCCTCTGGCTCCTTTTGACTTTTCATTTACCAGTTCCATCCACTTGAGGACAAAGTCAGGTCTTACTAGACCAGGCTTCCCTTTTTGAAGCATGAGCAGACTTTCCTCTTTATAGACTGGACACTGGCTGAAGTCCCATTAGTGGATCTCCAAGACCTCCCTGCACAGGAAGACTGGCGACTCACATTTGCAGGACATTTCAAGAGATGCCCTCATGCATAGTCCCCTGGGACTTGGTTGACCTCTGAGGGCAAGGAACAAAGTTATTCCTTAAGACCCTTGGTCAAATGGTATGGGCATTAAGTATGGTCATTAAGCACCCAGAAAGGCTAAGTTGCACCAGCCTGATACTTTTTTTTCTGGTTATACTTTCCTTTTGGATGCTCAAGGCCACACAGTTAGCCCAGATTATAAAACATTTTTAAAATAATTTATAACTAAGAAACTTAAAAAGCATAATTCAGTAACACTTGGATAAAATAGTCAATATATTAAAGTCTATAACCTTCAGGGGCTGGAGAGATGGCTCAACAGTTAAGAGCACTGGTTGCTCTTGCAAAGGACCTGGGTTCAGTTACCAGTAGCCAAGAACCATCCTAACTCCATTTCCAGGGTATCTGATGCTCTCTTCTGACCTCCACAGGCATTGCACAACATGGGGTGCACTTAAATACATGCAGTACACTCAGACACATAAATAATAAAAAATAAGCCTATAACCTTCAAATACACAACCACCAATAAGAGAATTTAAGAAATGACTCTGCTACAAACATATAAAATAAAAAGGAATAAAACCCTAAAGATATGTAGAAAATTGATATGAAGAAATATTCAAAATGCAACTAAGAGATAAAAAAAAAAAACACTTGAACATAAGGAAGGAAATGGCACAATTTATGAGATGGTTCCAGTATGCAATCTCATCACTTAGGGAGCTGAGGCAGGAGGATTGCAAGTTTGAGGACAGTCTTGGCTACATAGTAAGATTGATTCAAAAAGATAAACCACAAAGAAATGGCATGGCCTCTGGAAGATAAAACATAATAAACATGTTCATTCTCTCTGAATTAAAAACAGGTGTGGAGAAAATAACAATTTTTTTTCTACTCAATCTGATTCTGAGGTTTTTAAAGGGAAAGAAACAAAATTTATTGAAAATATATGAAATGGAAGATTTGTGAGAAATTGAAATGAGTATAGTCCAATCCAAGTCAGGGGAAATACCCAAAGCAGACCCAAAGTTCAGAGAAACTCAGATAAAATGTCATAGACTATGGTAAAGATTAGATTTAAAATGAGTAGATACAGATTTTAATAAATTATATTGGTTTGACCATCTGAAGCCAAAACTAAATCTGATTCCTTACCCTGTTTCCTATATCCACATAAATTATAAATGGAACTGTATTGATGAACATAAAAATGTAAGGTGCAGGAGCACATCATGACAGGACCTAGAGGGATATTTATAGTCTCAAGTAGATCTTAGTAAAGAGGAAAGGCTGAAAATCAATTTTCAACCTTTCCTCTTTACTAAGCGATCCGTTTCAAACCTTGGGAAAGGAACTACAAAGTGGACCAAACAACACACAGGCAATGAGACAATCCATCAGTGGAGAAAGTAAAGACGGAAGGCAAGCAGGATGACGCAATGGAGGGACAATCAGAAGCTCATCTTTGAAGCCAGGAGTGGTACTCACATGCCCAAACTTGGCACTTAGACTGTGGGTCCCAGGTTACCCTGTGAAAGAAAGGAAAGGCAGCAAGGGGAGAGAAGGGGAGGGAGGGGAAAGAAAGGGAGGGAAGAGAGGGGCGAGGAAGAGAAGGAAACGGGCGAAGAGAAAAAAAAGAAAAGTGAAGTTTTTTTAAAATCCAATTATTTTATTTTTTTTAATTTTATTTATTTCCATATGTGTATGAATGTATTGTCTGCATGCAAGTCTGTGCACCCGTGACGTGCAACGCCGCGGAGGTCAGAAGAGGGTGTCGGACTCCCCTGGTACTGGAGCTCTCCTGGAATTGGAGTTTCAGACGGCTCTCGGCCGCCATGTGGGTGCTGGGGATCGAACCCGGGTCCTCTGCAAGAGCGGTCGGCGCTCTTAACTGCTAGGCCTTCTCTCCAGCCCTAAAATCCAATTATTTTAAATCAAACCATAAAAATATGGAAAGAAAATATGGGGGAGTTATGGTGCCGGGCTGGGAAGCTGAGCTGTGGGGTTATGGTGCCGGGCTGGGAAGCTGACTGTGGGTTTATGGTGCCGGGCTGGGAAGCTGACTGTGGGTTTATGGTGCTGGTCTGGGAAGCTGAGAGTGGGATTATGGTGCTGGGCTGGGAAGCTGAGCATGGGGTTATGGTGCTGGGCTGGGAAGCTGAGCATGGGGTTATGGTGCTGGTCTGGGAAGCTGAGCGTGGGGTTTATTTAATTTAATAAATAGTCCCTAATATTCAGTAGGAAAAAGTAGAAAGTATGTACATAGATAGAAATGTCCGATCAGAAAGCTGGTAGAAGTGAAAATATGAACAGTTCTTACATTTCACAAATGTAAGATGTTCAATGCCTTGTGTAATAGAAGAAATGCAAACTGAAAAATAATGTCTCCTTTACAAGAAATTAAAACATGAGAAATGATTAAGAACACATGTTACGGGCTGGAGAGATGGCCTAGCGGTTAAGAGCGCCGACCGCTCTTACAGGAGACCCGGGTTCGATCCCCAGCACCCACATGGCGCCGAGAGCCTCTGAAACTCCAATATCCAGGAGAACTCCAGTTCCAGGGGGAATCCGAGACCCTCTTTCTGACCTCCGCGGCATTGCACGACACGGTGCACAGACCTGCATGCAGACAGTACATTCATACACATTACCGAAAAATTAAAAAAAAATTAAAAAAAAAAAAAAAAAAGAACACATGTTACTAACAGGAGTTAAACTGTTAAGTCTTGGTGGGAGATAACTAGGCTAGAACTATCAAAATTGTGATGTCACATATCTTGATATGAGGGGACAACTCATTTTGCATGTACTTGGTCACAGGCATTCATTTGAAGGTACTTCTTGAGCAGTGACTGTAACGGAAAAAAAAAAAAAACAGAAACAATCTCACTACCTATCAACAAGGAGCTGTTTACAGTCAAATTCTTGCCATTAAAATGAACAAGGCTGTACTCTATGTTCTGATCTAGAAACATCTCCAAGATGTGCTATTAAATGAAAACTGATGGAGAGAGTATGACTGTGTGTGCATGCCTACAGAGGCAGAAATATTTCTGGAATAATACATGAGAACTGATAATCGAGTCTCCTCTGGGGTAGGCACTGCCTGACTAGGGGTGACCATCAGAAGGATTTGGTTTTCATTGTTGTGTTCCCCATGTCTCTACTTTGCACTTTCCATAGAGCCCGGGTGCTTCTGTATGTATGTGACACCTGGAAGGAACCCCCAAACCTTCCACAATGCCTCCTCTGCTGAGGACAATGGGTGCAGCTCCCTAGGAAGAAAAAGTTGGTATTGGACTTATTTCCAATGAGTTTGAATTTTGTTTGAATTTTGGTTTGTCCATGTGTTTGTTCATTAAAATAACAAACACGTCTTCCCACGCGTCTTTGGAGTGTCCCTTTCTGCCACTCTCTCTTCAGCTCCTGTCTCTGGCTACCAGTCCTCTGCCCCAGGGCCTTTCCCCAAAACCCTCTTTGACCTGAAGCATTGGGAAGAGCATGAGGCTTTGGACAGATCAGCTTCTGGGCATCTAAGTCTGTCTGCAAAGTGAAGCTGATGGCAGTTTCTCTGGTGGTGAGGATTAAAACAGAAACTATATACGGCAAGTGCTCAGTAAACATCAGTTTATTAGCTTTTTTTCTTTTACCACAAAGAACAGAAGGAATTGAACCTTTCCAAGCCTTGCACTCAAATGTGCATGCTCTCTCCTTTTAGCAGCTGCTTCTGAACTTTTGGGAAGAAAAATGTGAACAGCAACAAGGTCATTGGCGGCAACAAGGTCATTGTTCCTGCCTCTACCTGAGGAGGAGGAGGAGGAGGAGGAGGAGGAGGAGGAGGAGGAGGAGGAGGAGGAGGAGAGGAAAGGTGCTCCAAATGCCCACGTGCCTACTATTCTAGGGCCCAGACTCCACATGGTGGATGCATTGTTACTTGATGTGCCCACTATTCTAGGGCCCAGACTCTGCATGGTGGATGCATTGTTATTTGGTGTAAACAGATCTAGGTGGCTGCTCTCGTAGGATCTGAGCATTAACCAGGAGGGGGTTGGGAGTGTACCAGGCAGTGATGGGAAGGAGAGGGGAATGTTTGTCAGACCAGGCACCCAGGCACCCGGGAAGGAACTTGAAGTGCAAAACCCACCTCTGCTCAGGGACAGCATGGAGGTTTCAGTACCAGTGTCAAATATAGACCCGTTTCCATAAAAGCACCAGCCGCTGCTTCTATAAATACCTCAGCCAGTTTTCCGGGGTTCTCATGTGACTTTGATGCCTACCCTAGCTGTGGGGATTCATCACCATGGTGACTGGCCCCGTGACCAACCACTCTTCATTCATGGCAGGCTGCAGCATCCAGGATTGAGGGTTGAGTGGAAAAGGGAGGTGGAGGGAGGACCAAGGAGAGGGAAAGAAAAGGACTGAACAATGAATACAGATGAAGTTTCCAGTCCTGGGGAGACTCACAGCCCCACCTCCCTGCAAGGATGCTCTGACAGAATTATTTACCTCTCCAGGCTGCTGTCAGGGAAAGAACATTTTTATTTGAAAAGCAGTAAACACTCTCACCTTTGAGTCAGAGAATTAAAGATTCCAAGCTGGGAACACCTCAACAATCCTTTCAGCTATTACTGTTGCCAGTACAGATGAAGAAGAGGAAGAACAAAGCCCAGAAAGGTGGGGTGACTTCTCCAAAGTCACATAGCAAGTCATTTGCAAAACTGGGGCACCAACCAGGCTGCATGTCATGCCTGATTCCCCTCTACCTAAGTAGGGCTCAGCTCTGGGAAGGATCTGCTGTGGCCCACTGAGACCCAAGTGTAACCCCTGCCCCTGACAACCGGAACTTTAAGGTTCCTTTGCTCCTGGGTTATCACACCTGTATGGAGCTACCAGTCCTCGAGGGAGGTGAAGACAGAGTTCATGTAGTCTATGCCAAGGTCAGCCCTGCCCCTTGACTAGTAAATACCATGAGAGGTCCTGCAGTGACAAGCAAAGCCAGGCATCCGGCATAGTCAGCTTCAGAGAGCTCTGTCTGATCAGAATATCTCAGACCTGCCAACCAACAGAGTCCTGTCAATACCTCCATGTTTTGTATCCTGTCCTCTGTGCTGATGTGAAACGAAGAGACAGGACATGACCCCATCCCACCTGCAGAGCACATAGCTACCACACTTGGGTTTCTATAGGTAAGTAAATAAAAGAGACCTGCTAATTTATTATTTTTAATTTTATGTGTATGAAGGTTTTGCCTGTATGTATGTAAGTATATCCACGTGTACAATGCCCATAGATATCAGAAGAAGGCATCAGATCCTCTGAAACTGGAGTTACAGATGCTTGTTAGCCACCATGTAGGTGTCTACACAGTGAGTTCTAGGACAGCTAGGGCTACAGGGAGACCCTGTCTCAAAAAAAAAAGTACAAAAAAATAAGTAAATAAAATATTTTAAAAATTTTATGTGTATGTATGTGCCTGCTTGTCTGAGTGTGCGCCACATGTGTACAGTGCCCTTAGAGGCCAGAAGAGGGATGGCATTAGATTCCCTGAACTGGAATTATAGGCTGTCATGAACAGGCTGATATGGATACAGGGAACTGAACCCTGATCCTCTGCAAAAGCAGCCAGTGCTCTTAACTACTAAGCCATCTCTCAGCCCCTGGCCCCAAATCTTGATCCTCCTGTCTTAGCCTCTTGAATGCTAGGATTCCAAGTGTGTCCCACCAAGCCCAGCTTGAGGAGCCCTTGTTTTGTTTTTTTTTATTTTATTTATTTTGTATGTGTATGAATGTACTGTCTGCATGCGGGTTTGTGCATCCATGTTGTGCAATGCCTCGGAGGTCAGAAAAAGGAGTTGGAATTCCCCTGGAACTGGAGTCAAAGATGGTTCTCAGCCACCATGTGGGTGCTGGGGATCAAACCCGGGTCCTCTGCAAGAGTGGTTGGCGCTCTTAACTGCTAGGTCATCTCTCCAGCCCGAGGGGCCCTTGTTAACTCACTATGCTCTAGAGGTTCTCAGATCTGAAAGTAAGGTGGGCTACAGTCAGGGTAGGAAGGCTTCCAGGAGGAAGTAAGGAGGCTGTAGCCTGGAAGTCGGTAGGAAGAGCAGGAGGAATGTTCTGGGGCACCAGGCAGTGGAGTAGCAGCTGTTTGACTAGGGCAGGGGAGACAATGTGACAGTGGTGGTCAAGATTCAGATAAGGATAGCTGCCAACCACATGCTGGTTCATCTGGTTTCACCATACAACCTGGAGAGACAGAATCAAGGGCCCAGGAGGAGATAGATGCAGAGAAAACAAAGAAGCACTTATGTTGAGATTCTCCTGAAAAGGACTGAGAACAAATGCAGACATCATCTTGGGCTGAAGACCATCAGCAACAACTGCAGACTCTGTCATCACCTGATCTTGGGACAGATGTTCACCAGCTTCTGCAGAGGTTAACACACACACACACACACACACACACACACACACACACACACACACCAGCCTGGCAGCAGTCAGAGGAGACCAGGCAGTGGCCTGAAGACTCTGTCTCTCTTATTCCTCACTTAAGCCACCTTCATGGAACTCAGGATAGGAAGTAGAGGGTATCATGACCCTCCTGTCCCCACCCCACATGTTAGCCAGCCAGTGGAGGGACCTTAACAGCCAGCTCCCCAACCTGGAGGAGACAGAGCATTCAGCCCATGAGAGAGGCAGAGCTTTATCCAAGTTATGCATTGTTAGTTTATTCCCCCGGGACCGCAGCAGCTCTATACCTGTGCCTAAAACTCTTCCTTGGCTTGTAAGGGAAGCGTGGAATGAAGCACACACCAGTTCAGGAAGGCTTGAGAGAGGCTGGCATTTCCCTCAATTTTGGAGGCAGGCCTGACCCTGAGTCCTGGCTGTGTCACTTACTCAAGTGGCCTTGTAGAGTTCATTCCGTCTCTGTGCCTCCTCTTGTAAAGAGATGTGCCACCTACCTTAATAAGTAGCTGTGACCCAAGGCATGGCGCTCATACAGGACACATGGAAGGAGAACCGATAGGGCAATACCTGTCTTCCATTACAAGACATGGAGGAAGAGAAACACCTCTGGGGGTCCCTCAGCCTGCGTGTGCCTTCCCCTCAGGACTCTGAGCCTGCACATCCAGCAGCTGCTATGCGCCACACTTTCTGTCCTCACATTTGTCTCCTCTTGTCCAAATGTTTTCGATCCTCTGAGGTTCACTTAAATCTCAGCCTTCTGGGGAAATGGCTAGGAAATGCACATAATGCCAGGCAGGCATGGGGCTGTCTGTGATCCCAGCACTTAGGAGGTGGAGGTACGGGATCCCCACAGAAAGCTGGTTGGTTAGTCTAGCTAAATCAGTGCATTCCGGGTTCAACTGAGAGACCCTGCCTCCATGTGTAAGATGGAGAGCAGTCAAAGAAGACCCTGGACATCAGTCTCTGGCCTCCACATGCATGCATACACATGTGCACATACACCTACATACACATGAATCCATATATTTGTGAAAATGTGCACACATTAACATACCCTACACACATACAGGTAAAGACCAAAACAAACTATATCCCTCTTTGTCTTCCTGATTGCCTCCAGCCAACAGTGCTATTCCTAGGTCAACTCTGCTGACCTTGTGTGAGCCCTTACCTCTCCAGATACCACTTTCCTTATCTAGAGTTTTTTATAGGGTTGTTTTGTCTAGAGCTGTTTCTAAGTTTTAAAGGATAGGTTATGTCAGAAGTGTTGGCACATACCTGAAATCCCAGTACTTAGAATGCTGAGGCAGGAGGATAGTTATGAGTCTAAAGTCACCATGGGCTACATAGTGAGTTTCAGGCCAGCTTAAGCTAGAGTAAGATTTTTGTTTCAAAAATAAACAAATTAGGCTTGTCTTAGTTACTTTCTCTGTTGTTGTGATACAATACCCAGACAAAAGAAACTTAAGGGAGGACGGTTGTTTTGATTCACAGTTTGAAGTACAGTCCACAATGGCAGGAAAGTTCCAACAGGGGAGCTTAAGGCAGCTGGTTAAATTGCACCCAGAGTCAGGAAGCAGAAAGCAATGATTGGCAGAGCTCCCATAGCTTTCTATTGTATCTTTTTTTTTGGGGGGGGGGTGGTAGGGTCTCCCTATAGCCCCAACTGGCTGGCCTTGAACTCAGAGATCTGCCTGCCTCTGCCTCCCAAGGGCTAGGATTAAAGGTGTGCACCACCATGCCTGTCTTAAAGATGGTTCTTAGCTGCAATGTGGGTGCTGGGAATTGAACCTGGGTCCTCTGCAAGAGCGGTGGGTGCTCTTAGTTGCTGAGCCAGCTTTCTACTTTATATGCAACCCAGAACCCAAGCCCAGGCAATGCTGCCACACACTTTTAATGTGGGTCTTCCCACCTCAATTAACCTAATCAAGATAATCCCTCCTAGTTACAGCAAAAGGCTAATCTAATCTAGACAATTGCAGAGACTTGTCTCCTAGGTAATTCCAGGGCCTGTCAAGTTGATATCCATATTAAGCATCATAATGCTGGTGATGCAGCTCAGTGCTTGCCTTGCATGGATGAACTCTGGGTTCAATTCCCAGCACCACATAAACCCAACCTGATGGGTTGTATCTGTAACCCTAGAAGTCTGGAGGTAAAGACTGAAGCAGAAAGATAAAAAGTTCAAGGTTATCCTCAGCCACATAGTGAGTTCAAGGCCAGCCTGGGATTCATTAAATACTATAAATAAATAAATAAATAAATAAATAAATAAATAAATAAATAAGTACTATCTGGTGGCGAGTCCATAGAATTTTCCTTCTTGTGTATTTTTGCTCCCGAGCAGCCTGGTGTCACGAGGCTGCAGGTAGGGGCCACCCTCCAGAAATACCCTAAGGCTTCTGTGTCTTTTCCTTTTATCTCCTATACCTCCAAGAACTACATACAGCTAGTATCCCCATTCTACAAAGACGATGCTCAAAAAAGGAAGTTTTTGTTCAACCAAACATAAACAAGAAGCAGGCCTTGGGTTTGCCTCCAGATTTGTGTGATCCCAAAGCCCAGGCTTTTTTAAAAACATGATTTCTTGGATCTGTCACCGGGGGCTGACAGGTGACTCGTCATGAATTCCCCCTGTGAGATTATTCATGCAGTACCCTAGATTCTATCTCATGAAAAAAGCCAGAGACTCTGCTCGTTAACATTCTATCACTATAACAACAAACCATGATAATCAGCTTATAGAAAGAAATGGGTTAGGCCAGCTCAGTACTTTGGAAACTCCAGGCCGTGTTTTTTTTTTTTTTAAAGAGATCAGAGAGGGACCAATGAGATGGCCCAGTGGGTGAAGGCACTGGTCACCGAGCCTGACAAGCTCTGCTTGATCCCTGGGACCCACAGGGTAGATGGAGAACACCGGCTCCCACAAGTTGAGCTCCACGTGTGCACCCCCACACACATACACGTACACACTTACACATTTATGCACACAAAAATAAGTAAATAAATGCAATAAAAATTATTCAAAAAACAAGAGAAAAACCAGTGTCCCATAATTCCCTTTAGGGTGGGCCCCAGTCACCTGAAGACCTTCCACTGGGCTCTGCTTCTTACAGGTTTCCTCACTCCCAATAGTGCCTAACTGGATGCCAAGCCTTCACACATAGGGCTTTGAGTGACATTTGGGGTCTACACTTTACAAAGGTTATCAAGTGACTTGCCCAAGGTCACAAGCCACATAGTGGCCGTCAGCTCTAGAACTCAGTGCTCTGAGCCCAGAGCTTCAGTCTCTCCCTTACTCCCTACTGCCTGTGGCTGAGATTCTTGGGATGGAGATGCTAGGACTGTGGGATCCTGGCCAAGAAACCTCCAACCATGGAGGGGTTTGTTTTGAAGACAAAAGGATGACTCCTGGCAAGGAGAGTCATTCCTATTTCTGCTCCAGACAGATGGGCGGCTGCCATGGGTTCCATGATAAATCTTTCTGCTAAAGATGATACATCACTTGGGGACGGTGATATGCACAGAATCTTTGGACATCATACAAGTCAATTACTGAGACCAAGGCTTCAGCACTGAGCAGAGATATTTTCATCGCACGGCTGTAACAGAGCCAGAACTGCCCTGGGATCTGGATAGGAAGCTGTATTTTCTTCATGCTTGATGCTGGGGGCAATGCTGAGTGTGAGACTTGCCCAGGTATGGGAAGGCATCCTCCAATCCCACCATGACGGCCTCCACTGTTTGCCCTGATGTCACCAGAAGACACTAGGCCAATCAGAATATTCAGTAACTTCTCAAATCCCCAACCTGGGCCAGTAATATGGATCAACAGGTCAAGGTGTTTGCAGCTAAGCCTGACAATCTGAGTTCAGCCTCAGGGACCTGTGTGATGGGAGGAGAGAACTGACTCCCACAAATTGTCCTCTGAACTCCATATCTGCTGTGGTACAAATGCACGTAAGAGAGAGAGAGAGAGAGAGAGAGAGAGAGAGAAAGATGAAGAAGAAGAAGAAGAAGAAGAAGAAGAAGAAGAAGAAGAAGAAGAAGAAGAAGAAGAAATAAAAGTTTTTAGACTCCCCAGTCTAATGCATCCTCATTCTCAGTTACCTAGACTTGGGGAAGTAAAGTTTCTACTCCAGGATAAACCCCAAATACAATCTAAAAATAAGGCCTTTCTTCCTTAGTCCCATGAGAAACACTTTCCTGCACCCTAAGCTGTACCCTTACCCAAGCCCCAAACTCTCCCAGAGCATCTTTCTTGGCCTTCCAAAACTTCCTGGGCATGACAGCCTGCTGAGTGAGGCCAGGCCCCAGGAATGGCTTTAGGCCAGCAGTCCCCCAAACCCTAACTGAGAAGTACCTGGCCAAGCCTTCTGAGGCCAGAGGTTTTAAGCCTGGCATTTTTGCTGCTCCTGTGGCCCAGGTACAACTTCCCATATTTCAAAATCAAAACTTGGAATCCTAGCAGGAGTCTTTGGGCATCCGTTATTGGCTGTGATTTGGAGCAGATCCTTACCTCCTCTGCAAATGTGGCAATAGTCTGTAAGCTCCAAAATGCTAAGATTCATTCTCTGGGATTCCAAAGAAGCAATTGGAGTTATCCAGAGCACAAGAGGAAGGGGCTGGAGCTGGTAAGAAATAGGATGTCAAAGATTAAATGGCGAAGGCAGTGGTTTGGATCACTGATACCTTGAATGTTGTGCTGAAACGCTTAGATTTTATAATAAAGGTAGTGAAGAAAGATGATGTGGAAATCTTTGAGCATGAGGGTGGAATGGCCAGATTTAGCAATAAGATGCCAGACATCAGGTTAAATTGGAATTGGAACTGGGTATCCTATATTTTATGTGGTAAGCCTGTATGGGAGTGACAGAAAATCCTCTAGGCACTGAGAACGGAATACATTACAGGTGACACAACTGGGAGCAAGAAGACAACTTAGAGGTTATTACTATATACCAGGCAATAATTATAAAAGCTGGTATTTGTTGAATGGTTGTTTTCTGCCAAGCTCTGTGCCTTAGAACTATTCATGTATACATTCATTCCATTTCATAGCAAGCCTTTGAAACATGCATCTAGTATCATCTCCATTTTCCAGGTGAGGAGACTGAGTATAGAGAGGTTAGGTAACTTGCCCCAAGTCACACAGGTAGCTAGTAGCAGACCAGGGATTGCAGGCAAAAGCCCACGTACTTAACAACACATTGTCATTCTGCCACCCCCGAGGGCCATGAGAGCTTGAACCCAAGTTATGTGGAAGAAACTCAGCTGGGGCTGAGCTAGAAGACAAGGCAGAGTAAGAAGGGAGGTTGAGGAATCCCATTTGATTCTCTCATGAAGGAGGGGAGTATGGTAAAGAATCAGCCAGCAACAGTGCTTTCCATCCCACGTCCTGCCTCGTCCCTCCATTCTCACTCTTGACTCAGTGGGTAAATGGGAGGTTTTTTAACCAGGAAATGAGCTGAAGGGGTGAAGGGCATCCAGAGGCCAGGTAGGTAGCTACCGTCCTGGTTAGGGACATGCAGGAGGACACACAGGGAGACAGAGATCCTTCAGCATCCAGGAGGCACCGTCAGCAGCAATGTGGTTGATGGTGAGGGGCCTTGCAGTGGGATGGCTGAAGAACCAGGTTAACCAGAGAGAAGTGCAGGGACGATGACCAGCAGGGACCTAGGCCCCTTGTGGGGCCCGAGGGAAGCCATGTTTAGCCCAGCAGAGGCTAAACAAATGGGAAAAAAAGACAATAAAACAGCCGAAGTCCAGAGAGACTAATAAAGATCCTGGCATCATACAGAAAAAGGAGTAGGACGGAAATGGGGACTGGAGTCTCCTGACTGTCTGGAAACTGGCACAGATGGAGTCCTGGTCTAGACTCCTAAGGAGATGAAAGCAAGGCCTGATGGGTTCACGGCTGTAACCCCAGCTCTCAGAAGGTGGAGGTAAGTGGTTAAGTTTGAAGCCAGCTGTTTACATAGAGTATTCAAGGCCAGCCTGGGCATAGTGAGTCCCTGTCACAAAAAATACCAAAGGAAAGGGGATGAGGATGGAGATACCCCAAAGTGCAGGCCACGGGCAGTAACAGGGGGGTCCTGCTAAGGCACTCACTCAGCTCTTGGCCTTTTAGGTGTGAAACAGAAGCAGAGGGCAGATCTGGGCTAAGACTCAGACACTGGAGCCAAGAGCCTTTTCTCTGCAACAGTTTTGCTGAAAAGACAGATTAACATCCACAGCAGTGTTGCTGTGAGTCGGAGGGGTAAATGGAAAGATGCCCATGGACCTATGCAGAGTGTAAGGACCTGGTTATTCCTTTCTTTGTCCCTGCCACTACCCGCTGACCTTCACGTGCTCTTCCAACTTCCTCCTCTCCATCCCCTCCACCCACCTCCTTGAAACAGAGCCGATTCCCTGCAGCATCTGCAGAGAATCAGCCGCTAGACAAACGTGCCACCTCGCATCTCTGCCGGCCTGGCTGGCTGCCCGCCTCCTGCCTTCCACCCCCCGAATTGTCTGTCTCCTCCCGCTGTTGGCTCACAGGACATCCTAACCAACAGAGACTTCTCCTCCCATGGCCCACCACCCAGGGAGCTGCAGAGCCGGCAGTGAGGACAGCATGAAAGGCTCGAGGGAAAGCGAGGAGGCTCCGGCCCTGCCAGCCTGGAAATGTACAAAGCCCATCCCTCGGGACCAAGCCCGAGCTTGACGTCAAACTGAGGCTGAAAATACAGTCTGGGAAGTCACGCGGTGCCCATGAAACCGAGCTGCACTCCCCAACCAGAGACGTGGGAGCCCAGAAGGGACATAAATCCCAGCTTTTTAGAGTCTCAGAAGAGCAGGAGTGGCCTCAGGGACCCTCTAGAATTCCTGCTGAGAGCCCTGGCTCCCCGTGCCCACTTCAGGGACTGCTTAGCCAGGACACCTGCAGCCCCCCCCCCTCCATTCCGCACACGTGCACACTCCTGGTAGCTGCCATGCCTGAGAACCAAGTGGCACCCAGTAGAACATGGACCGTTGTGGTTTTGTTGCTGTTGTTGTTTACAGCGGATCTAGCGTCACCCCCAGGCATAACCAGAACTTCTCTGGCTCAGCCACAGTATGGTGGGGAATCAACTTTCCAAGTCTTACCTGGACGGCCCAGAAAGCCGAGGACCAAGGCCCACATGTAAGGGTCTCTGGCCTACCAAGCTCTGGTACCCCTTGCTGTCCAGGGAACCTCCGTTCCAGTTTTATTTTCTCCTCTCACCTTCGCAAGCTCTTGTTAGTCGCCGTTTACTCCAGGAAACACAAAGAGCCGGGGCCTCTGAGTGGCCTAGCACAGGCCCGCAGGCCTGTGGGATGCTGCATCAGCAAAACGGGAGCTTGTATCCTCTGCACAACTCCTCACACGTGTGCAAGAACATGCATACATATACCTAGCACATACGTATACATGTACACTTTCTTATTTTCCTTAGTTACTATAACTGATGCCTTTGTATTTCGTTTTTCTCCCACTAGAGTAAGCACAGGAAGGGTAGGAACTCAAGCCTTTTGATGTTTGTTCGTTGTTCTCTTAACTGATTCTCCCACTTATTAGTCTGTAACTTAGCTTCTGAAATGTAGTAACCATTATTGAGGTTATGTCAGATGGAAAGAGAATTAGAGAGGAGAGGATTACAAAATGTTTATTGATGGGAATGATAAACATATTCATAATGAATAGTCATTTCTACAACTGACCAAGTAGCCAGTTTGGGGCTGCCTTCTTCCAAGACTGCCCATGTGGTCTTACTGCCCTCACCAGTAAGTTCATGAGAGCTTGCCTGAGGTGAGGCTGGGTGTTGGGCCCATGGTGGGACCTCAACCAGTATTTATTGAGCCAGTATGGAAGAGAAGATAATCTATATGTATCAAAGGGAAGAGCCATAAACCAGTCTGATTTGTAAACACAGCCAGAATATATAACTGGCTTTTTTAAAGTTTTGCTACCAGGGGCTGGAGAGATGGCTCAGTGGTTAAGAGCACCAGCTGCTCTTGCAGAGGACCCGGGTTTAATTCCCAGCACCTAGATGGCTAACAACCACCTGTAACTCCAGTTCCAGGGGATCCGATACCCTCTTCTGACCTCCATGGGTATTGCACAATACCTGTGCACTTACATACATGCAGGTAATCCACTCATACATAAAAAATAAAATAATAAAAATAAAACATTTAAAAGTTTGCTCCCAAATAACTATATAATTTACCATCCGGGTCAGGAAATATGATATTGACCATATTTTTTTCATTTCCCAGCATCTACAATACACAGAGAGTTGTCACTCTGGCTGATGTGGAGCCTCTGCCTGGCTTAGCTCCTCCACACCTCCCGGAAGGCCTTCTCGGGGTCAGCAGTGTAAAGGGCTCAGCCACTGGCGGTTATGCAGGGAAGGTGGAAAGCACTCCCTTGGGCCTGAACTACTCCTTCCTTACTGCCTCCCTCTTGATAGCACTTTCCAATGCTCTCATCTATGTCTTTAATGAGGCCCAGGGGACCCTGAGGGACTGCTTCGGGTTCCTATTGGTGCTCTGAGAGGCTCCACTCTAATGGCAGAAACAGAGAACCTTCATCTGTAGAGGCCTCCCTTCAAGACTGTGAGCCCGTGCATTGCTCAAGGCAACTAGGTCCACCTGGGAATGCTACATGCAAACTGCAGTCTTCTCCTGGCCCAGCATCAACTATGACCTGTCTGCATGGGCCCCAGAGAGGCTGTCCCTAGGATGTGCTGCGGAAGGCCAGTAAAAAAAGAGTCGCTGTCTCCTACTTGATCCCTATTCCCAACTCAGGCCTAGCCCAGGAGTGGCACTTGACACACAGGTTCTGGAACCAATACAAATACAACTGACAAGGCAGGCAGCACCACTGGGGGCTGGGAGGAACCTTGGTCTGCTAGATAGCTTTAGTGGTCGGCTTGACTCACTTGGGAAGAGGGAACTTCAACCGGGGACTTTCATCCATCAGGCTGGCCTATGGGAAAGTCTGTGAGGCATTTTCTTGATTGTTGAATAATGTTCCCAGCCCACTGTGGGTGGTGCCACCCCTGGGCAGTTGGTCCTGGGTTATATAAGAAACCTGGATGAACTCAACCAGGAAGAGCAAGCCATAAGCAATGTTCCTCTGGAGTCTCTGTTTCAGTTCCTAACTCCAAGTTCCTGTCTTAAATTCCTGCCCTGAGTTGCCTCAAAAATGGACTGTGCTTTGAAAGTGTAAGATGAAATAAGCCCTTTCCTCCCCTTAGTTGCTTTTGGTCAGTGTGTTATCACAGCAACAGAAAGCAACTAGGACCTGGGTCAGGAAGTCTCAATTCTGCCATAGCTGAGAGATCTTGGATCAGAGTCTGTTCTCTAAGTTCCAATTCTTTATTTGTTTAAAATGACCCTGTGCTTACAACACTCTATTAGAGGGTGGCAGGAGC
This sequence comes from Rhizomys pruinosus, assembly GCA_009823505.1. Lineage (NCBI taxonomy): Eukaryota > Metazoa > Chordata > Mammalia > Rodentia > Spalacidae > Rhizomys > Rhizomys pruinosus. The sequence goes on along the minus strand of VZQC01004746.1, from coordinate 995,651 downwards.
TGTACAAATGCCACACATGTGGGTGCATCCCGCCACCATCTGCAGTCCCTCTGTACACCTGGGGGCTTCTCAGTGCTCATCCACCAAGCACATGGGACTATATATCGCCATTACTCCCAGGTGCTGTGTCCAGGAGAAGCAACACTTTCTATCAGCAGCACTAGAAGAGGTACACGGAGTTAGACCATGGAATTAGCTGTGTGGAGCCTGGCTGTGCAGCAGTCAAGGAAGAAAGTCATAGACTGAGCCTTCAGATACCTGTCTCTCCTAGGTGAGACTGAAGCCCATCTCATAAGGGGCTTTCAACTGATTGGGTCAAGTTCACCCAGGATAACCTCCCTAATTTAAAATCAACCAACATGGAACTGTAACTATCTGTGCAAAACCCTTTTTGCAGGAGCACTAGTGTTTAAACAGCTGAGTGAAGGGGAGTGTGTCACCTGGATAGTCATCCAAAGGACTCCAAGTCAATTATAGAGATACTCCTACGTCAGTGTTTACTAAAGCCCTATTCAAAACAGTTTAACTATGGAACCAACCTAGATATACAACAACTGAGGACTGGAAAATGTGATATGTATACACAATGGGATTTTTTTTTTCCAGCCATGAAGGATAAAGTCATGTCATTTGCAGGAAAACAAATTTTTCTCCAACTGGAGAAAAATTATATGAACTAAGTCAATTTCAAGAAAAAAATCATATATTTTCTCTCATTTGTGGTTCTTCGATTTTATATAGATACATAAAAGGCATGCATGTCCATGTGACACAGAAGTAGAAATAAAACTATCTTGGGGGACAAAGGAAACTAACAGGAGGAGGAAGAACATGAAAGGGAGTATGGCCTTAAGCATCCAGAAGGAAAGTGCAACCAGAAATAAATAATAAGACCAGAGAACCATAATGCAAACACAAAACTTGAGATCTTAGTAAAAAGACAAAAACAAAAGAGAGAGAGAGAGAGCAAGAGAGCACTGTTGTTTGGCCTGTCTACAACTCCCACAGGCAGGCGCATATGCTCTGTAATGCCACTGTTTTAGGCACTCCTCAAAGACATGAGATACAGCTTTTTTACTTTTTAGCCTTCCAATGTGAACTGAGGACTGCTGAGATACTCAGCTTGTGAACTAAGCAGCTAATGGGAATTCAGCCTCTTCAGAAGATGGACTGCCATTGTTGGACTACCTCGGCTGTATCATGGAGGCCAATGCAGGGGGGTCAAGACAGGACTTGTGCTTACTGGACTTCATTTGGGGGCACAATATTTAAAGCAGAAGCACGTCAGTAAGAGTTTCCTTCTGCATAAGGTTTTTTGTAATGAAATGTCTTAATCACAATCTACTATCAAATATTTTAGGAGTACCATTAATGTTTAGATAGTATATTAACAGCATGCAATAATTACATCATAGATTTTCAAGCAGAGGCAGTCTATTGCAAGGTCCTTCTCTGCTGCCAGTTATCATAGGCTGTTTAAAGTTAGAAAATTGAGTAGAAACACTGAACATCTGAACATTGTAGAAATGCACTTTACTCAGTAATACTTGAGTTGTTGTAATATTAGACTATCCATTTGGTTGTTATAGAAAATCCTTAACTGTCATTGATGGTTGTTGCTGTAATAATATACTGCCTGTATTTCTACCTCTAGTAATGGGCTTTATGTGCTAGATTTCAATATCCTTGAGCCCGGGCAAGTGCACACAGTCTTTTTAAAAAGAAACATGGTTTGCCGGGCGTGGTGGCGCACGTCTTTAATCCTAGCACTTGGGAGGCAGAGGCATGTGGATCTTTGTGAGTTCAAGGCCAGCCTGGTCTACAGAGTGAGTTCCAGGACAGCTGGGGCTACAGGGAGACCCTGTCTCGAAAAGACCAAAAAAAAAAAAAAAAAGAAAAAGAAACATGGTTTACTTGCACAAAACTGATCAGATTTGAGAGATCGTTAATGCCCTTGAAGTGGTTTTTGTGGGTGTGAAACAAAATGGTGAGAATTTGAACTGTTCCCTTACTATAGTATTGAAATTAAGTCTACTTAATCTATCAAATCATGTTAATGCCCTGATTTTATGTACTTGTATCTATCAATAAACATTGTGGGGGGGGAAGAAAGGGAGAGTAGGGGCTAGAGAGATGGTTCAGTGGTTAAGAGCACTGGCTGCTTTGCAGAGGACCCAGGTTCAGTTCCCAGCACCCACATAGTGGCTGATAACTGTAAGACTGCAGTCAACTTGGACCTGGAAACCCCAAGAAGTGTTCACCCTTGACCACCGTCCTATGCTCTGAGAAAAGGTCGTTATAACCTTGCTTGGCTGCTGTGGAGAAACGCTCTGTTTTTCCCCAGTGGTTTGTCCAGATACTTACCACAAAGAGCCCAAGCCCTATTGCCTACTTCCTAGAGGGCCCATGCCCTATTGCCTACTTCCCCCTATACACCTGACTGCCAACACCCTACGGCCTTCCCTCTTAAAAAATCCGCCAAGCTGCCTTATTGTTGCTGGCGATCACGCTCCTGAGTCAGATGCCAGGCCCCTACTCCCTAAAATAAAACCTGAGTTATCTTTATCAGAGTCCCAAATACTTTTGTGCACCAGGGTCTACCCTGGATATGAACCTAACAACCACCATCAGTAATTCTAGTTCCAGGGGATATGGTGCCCCCTTCTGGCTTCCAACAGGCATTGCATGTGTGGGTGCACTTACATGCAGGCAAAACACTCATACACATAAAAAAATAAAAAGGAATCTTAAAAAAAAAACAAGAAAAAGGAAGGTAGGGGTGTGAGAGGGAATATGCTCAACATATAATACAGACATGAAAACTTTACAAGATTAATTTTAACAGAAAATGGGAATGTGTGACAAATGACCAATTGCTGTGTCTCCCAACTCCCCGGGGGACCTATCACTTCTTGCTCACCTACTCCGAACCCACACAGGAAAGGACATTCTAGGGAATGTAATTTTGGCTGACTCTGTTGACCTCCATGAATCCATTAGACCACTGGCTTAATTCTTCATAAACATACCTGTGGTCATACAGAGTACTGAGTCCCAGCTTGCAAAGATCACTTGAATTCCACTGTTTGTTTGGGGGGTTTTTTGGGGGGGGGGTTGTAGACACAGTCTCCCATTGCCCCAGCTGTACTGGAACTCCATATGTAGACCAGACTGGTCTTGAACTCACAGAGATCTGCCTGCCTCTGCCTCCCAAGTGCTGAGATTAAAGGCACGAGCCACTATGCCTGGCTCGATTATAACAGCTCATGGGAGGGAATTTAATTAATTCATTTAAAAAGTTTTTGAAGCTTCAGGACAATTTTTATTAGAGGATAGCTGCAATAAAGGCCCATGAAGGAAAAACTGCTTCTAGTCAAAAGACTAGAATCCCTGGCCCATGTGGAGATCTAACATTCCAGTCAGACCAGGTCAACTACTCAATAAGGGCCACCTACCCCCAGGAAGGGACATTCATCTTAAGCGATGCTAAAGAAATGGGTGGAATAATTAGTGTTTTAATGAGATAATATACTTTTCCTTCCAGAATCCCTGCCCCCAGTCTCTTATAGAATGCAGCCTTGTTGTGTGATAAACCTGCCCAGTTTTTAATTACTAAGAAAAACCTAACTTTTCCTGTTCTATCTTTTCTTGTTCTATCTCTTTTTAAGCATGCATTCCCTAACACTTTGGGGTCCCCTACTCCTCTAGAGGCCCCATCATGTGGCTGACCTCCATGCCAGCTTAACTCAAATGGAAAGACTTTTTTCCATCTGTCTTCCATTACTGAGAATATTTTTCAAGATTTATTTTTATTTTTATTTATAGGAGGAGGGGCATGGAGGCCAGAAAAGGCTATCAAATCCTCTGGAGCTGAAGTTACAGGTGGTCGTGAGCCACCTAATGTGGGTGCTGGGAACCAAACTCGGGTCTTCTGGAAAAACAACATGTACTTTTAACCTCTGAGCCATCTATTCAGTCCTTTCTTTTTTTTTTTTTTTTACTTACCCAAACTCACAGACAGGACTTGGGACAGGTATTTATCTGACTCCTTCATGTCCTCACTAGGAATAGAGTTTGATAAGGGAAGGAAGAGAAAAGAACTTTGGTCTCTGGCTATAGTTCAGACAAGGCCAGAGGAAGACTTGGGTTTCCAAGGCCATCTTGGCCTAACTTTTGGTTCTGCTGGATAATTAATTACACAGTCTTAGGATATAAAGGAAGGTCACTTGTCTTTATTTCCAGTTATGGGGATTAAACCCAAGGCCTTGCACATGCTAAGCAAGTGCTCTACTACTAAGCTATATTCTCAGCTCTGTTTGTATTTTCAGTTTAAGACAAGGTCTTACTAAGTTGCACAGGGTAGTTTTGAACTTGTGATCCTCCTGTCTCAGCTTCCTGAGTAGCTGTGCCACTAGTCCTAGCTGTTCATGTTTCTTTCCCTATATGAGATGTAATCTACCCAAGCCTCCATCCTTCCAGTCCAGAGAGAATTCGATGCTGCTTGGGAGCTTCTTTGCCCATCCATCCAAAAATAGCTTCCTTCTCCCCACCATGTGGCTTGGTCCGAGGCAGCCATGTGTCTGCCCTCTACACAGGCTCTAAGCCTTCATGGCCTCATGGCTTTTTTCCTCTCCCCTCCATTTTCCCCCTCAAGGCAGCTGGTGAGATTACCAGCTCACCTGCCCTGAGAATTTTTCTTTAAAATTCTAATAAAATTGTCCTAAAGCCTCCATTTGGGTTCATTCTTAAATTCTTTCATGACTGAGACTAAGAAGCCTCTAGGAGACACTCTTTCTCCCCATTTCAAGTATTCGATAGTGGGCCTTCTGGTCCCTGTGTTCTGTACCCAGAGGAATGGGGGAACTTTCTGAGAGAGGTGGGGGGAGGCTACTTTTTTGTGTTAAAGATGTTACAAAGCACACAAATTTCCCAGACTGCTTTGCAGCTAGGGTCCATGTGACTCAGTTTCATCAAGAAAATTCCCATTGACCCTTGGAAGGGGGAGGGACAGGAGGAGAGGCAGTGAATGGAAAGAGGCAGCACTGGTGGAGAAATGTGGGGGTTTCTAGTGTATTCCCACAAACAAGGATAGCAGGGCAATGCCTTCCCAAGATCCATCCTGTGGGGTTTGTCAAGGATGGGCTGCTCCAAGCCTTCCTGGCTCTTTCTAAGAGTCTATGAACTACTTTACATCCTTTGATAAATTCCTGTGTCCATCAATCAGAAAGGCATCTGTCACCCCCATCTTAGAATACTAATTCATATCAGAAAAGATTCCAAGCAACCCCCCACACACAAGGAAATGAGACTCTGGATGAGTTGTATTTTGAAGCCGCAGAGGACTGGCCGGCGTCAGAGGAGGTGGGTGGCTCATCCCATCAAGGGTCCCTAGGGTCACCATAGAAGCGCCACTGGAGGAAGGCATTTGCACACTCACCAGCTGCTGAAATCAACCTTTTCCAGGAATGTATTATGATGTGTTTTAAGAAAACACAAAAATAGGGCTGGAGAGATGGCCTAGCGGTTAAGAGCGCCGACCGCTCTTGCAGAGGACCCGGGTTCGATCCCCAGCACCCACATGGCGGCTGAGAACCGTCTGAAGCTCCAATTTCAGGAGAACTCCAGTTCCAGGGGAATCTGAGACCCTCTTCTGACCTCCGCGGCGTTGCACGACACGGGTGCACAGACTTGCATGCAGACAGTACATTCATACACATACAGAAATAAATAAAATTAATAAAAAAAAAAAAAAGAAAACACAAAAATAGAGTAGTGATCAACACCCAGGCACCCACTGCCACCCAGATATCAGTCACCGCATCACCATTCCAGCAAGGCCCATTGCCAAATCATCCCCCTCCAACTTCACTGGGTTATTCTGAGGCAAATGGAATGCATTATTTCACCAGAAGTCCCTCAGTATGGATTTCTCTAAAGGATGACTTGTGTGTGTGTGTGTGTGTGTGTGTGTGTGTGTGTGTGTGTGTGTGTGTAGTGCACAAAAGTGGAGGCCAGTGATCAATATCTAGTGTATTCCCTTAAGGTAGTGGGGTTCACTACCTTATTTTTTTAATTAAAGTTTGTTAGTCTTAAAAAAAAAACCCTACAGCATACAGAAGTATTCAAAGAACAACAACAAAAAATTTTTTAATTCAGATTTCCCAGTAAGGTAATAGCAACTCATGGAATCACATGAGGACAGTGGCCATTTAAGGATTTATTTTGCATTGAAAATGTGTTCATCTTGAGAGAGGATTTAGAGGTCTTACTGAAGTATGCTGTATATATGAACTCATTAGTATATTTATAAAATTACCCTTTCTTGTTTTCCCTCTAAATGCTATAGCATGTCACATGTGCATTTGTTACATATATGCATGCATACATTATAAGCTAGAATCTGCATGTGAGGAAGAACATGTCATGTCACATGTGCATTTGTTACATATATGCACACATACATTATGAGTTAGAATCTGCATGTGAGGAAGAACATGTCATGCCACATGTACATTTGTTACATATACACATGCATACATTATAAGCTAGAATCTACATGTCAGGAAGAGCATGTCATGTCACATGTGCATTTGTTATATATATGCATGCATACATTATGAGCTAGAATCTGCATGTGAGGAAGAGCATGTCATGCCACATGTGCATTTGTTACATATATGCATGCATACATTATAAGCTAGAATCTACATGTGAGGAAGAGCATGTCATGCCACATGTGCATTTGTTACATATATGCACTCAAACATTATGAGTTAGAATCTACATGTGAGGAAGAACATGTCATGTCACATGTGCATTTGTTACATATATGCATGCATACATTATAAGCTAGAATCTACATGTGAGGAAGAGCATGTCATGTCACATGTGCATTTGTTACATATATGCACACATACATTATGAGCTAGAATCTGCATGTGAGGAAGAACATGTCATGTCACATGTGCATTTGTTACATATATGCACATGTACATTATGAGCTAGAATCTGCATGTGAGGAAGAGCATGTCATGTCACATGTGCATTTGTTACATATATGCACACGTACATTATGAGCTAGAATCTGCATGTGAGGAAGAGCATGTCATGTCACATGTGCATTTGTTACATATATGCACATGTACATTATGAGCTAGAATTTGCATGTGAGGAAGAATATGTCATGTCACATGTGCATTTGTTACATATATGTGCTCAAACATTATGAGCTAGAATCTAGAATCTGCATGTGGGGAAGAGCATGTCATGTTACATGTGCATTTGTTACATATATGTGCTCAAACATTATGAGCTAGAATCTAGAATCTGCATGTGGGGAAGAGCATGTCATGTTACATGTGCATTTGTTACATATATGCACACATACATTATGAGCTAGAATCTGCATATGAGGAAGAGCATGTCATGCCACATGTGCATTTGTTACCTATATGCACATGTACATTATGAACTAGAATCTGCATGTGAGGAAGAACATGTCATGTCACATGTGCATTTGTTACATGTATGCATGCATACATTATAAGCTAGAATCTACATGTGAGGAAGAACATGTCATGTCACATGTGCATTTGTTACATATATGCACATGTACATTATGAGCTAGAATCTGCATGTGAGGAAGAGCATGTCATGTCACATGTGCATTTGTTACATATATGCATGCATACATTATGAGTTAGAATCTGCATGTGAGGAAGAACATGTCATGCCACATGTGCATTTGTTACATATATGCACACGTACATTATGAGCTAGAATCTGCATGTGAGGAAGAGCATGTCATGTCACATGTGCATTTGTTACATATATGCACATGTACATTATGAGCTAGAATTTGCATGTGAGGAAGAATATGTCATGTCACATGTGCATTTGTTACATATATGTGCTCAAACATTATGAGCTAGAATCTAGAATCTGCATGTGGGGAAGAGCATGTCATGTTACATGTGCATTTGTTACATATATGCACACATACATTATGAGCTAGAATCTGCATATGAGGAAGAGCATGTCATGCCACATGTGCATTTGTTACCTATATGCACATGTACATTATGAACTAGAATCTGCATGTGAGGAAGAACATGTCATGTCACATGTGCATTTGTTACATGTATGCATGCATACATTATAAGCTAGAATCTACATGTGAGGAAGAGCATGTCATGTCACATGTGCATTTGTTACATATATGCACATGTACATTATGAGCTAGAATCTGCATGTGAGGAAGAGCATGTCATGTTACATGTGCATTTGTTATATATATGCATGCATACATTATAAGCTAGAACCTGCATGTGAGAAAGAACATGTGGTTTGTTTCTTTGTGAGATTGGGTGACTTTGCTTAATATTATACAATCTAGGTTCATCCATTTTCCTGCAAATTTTGTAATTTCATTTTTCTTTGAAGTCAAATAATATGCCATTTTATTTACCAGATATTCTTCATTATCTATTCATCTGTTGGCAAGGGACTGAAATTAGATTCACATCTTTCACCTTGTATGAAAATCAATTTGAAATGAATCAAGAGACTTAATTTAAAGGCTGAAACTTCTAGATGAAAATATAGGGAGTACTTTTCAGGACATTGGAGTGGGCAAAAACCTTCTGAACAGAACATCAATAGCACAGGATCTAGCCCCAAGGATCAACAGATGGGACTATATGAAATTAAACATTTTTTTCACAGCAAAAGAACATAGACTTTGTACAGAATGTGAGAAAATCTTTACCAACTATATATCAGAAAAGGATTAATATCAGAATTTGCAAATAACTTTAAAAGAAATTAAACACAAAGGAAATAAAATTGTCAATCAACAAATGGGCTAATGAACAGATGGTTTTCAAAAAAATACAAATGGTCAATAACTATTTTTTTATTTATTTTTTATATGTATGAGTGTACTGTCTGCATGTAGGTTTGTGCACCCGTGTTGTGCAATGCCTCGGAGGTCAGAAGAGTGTGTTGGATTCCCCTGGAACTGGAGTTAAGACGGTTCTCAGCTGCCATGTGGGTGCTGGGGATCGAACCCGAGTCCTCTGCAAGAGCAGTCAGTGCTCTTGACCACTAGGCTATCTCTCCAGCCCCGTCAATAACTATTTTTAAAGGGCTCATCATCCCTAGTCATTGTGGAAATACAAATTAAAGATACTTTGAAGATACCAACTTACTTCAGTCGAAATGGCTATCATCGAGAAATCTAACAATGAATCTTAGAGAGGAGAAAGAAGAACTGTATTCACTGCTAGTGGAAGTGAAAATTAGGAGCTATTATGGAGATCAGTCTAGAGGTTCATCTAAAATTAGGGCAACCATAGGACCCAACTATCTAACTCTTAGGCATATACCCAGAGAACACTATACCTTATCATAGAGACATGTTTAGTGTTGCTCTATTCAACATAGCAAGAAAATTTTTAATATTCATATTGTGTGTGTGTATTCATGAGAGTGCATGCTATGGTGCACGTGTGGAGGTCAGAGGACAACCTACAGAAGTTGGTTCTCTCCTTTCAGCATGTGAGTCCCAGGGATCAAACTCCTCAGGTCACTGGGCTTGGCAACAAGCCAGCAGTATTTACCTTCTGGGCCATCTCACTGGCCCAGATATGTCCATTTCTGTTGGCCTGGTTGATCAGTGAGCCCTGGAATCCTCTGTTTCTACTCTCCAGGGCTGGGATCACAGGCACATGCTGCCATGGCTGACTTTTACATGGGTGCTAGAGATCTAACTCAGGTCCTCATGCATATACAGCAAGCGCTTTACCCTCTGAGCCATCTCCCCACCCCAAGGATGACTTTAAAACCCAACAGTATTGTATTTTAAAAATCAATATTGAGCCGGGCGTGGTGGCGCATGCCTTTAATCCTAGCACTTGGGAGGCAGAGGCAGGCAGATCTTTGTGGGTTCAAGGCCAGCCCAGTCTACAGAGTGAGTTCCAGGACAGCTGGGGCTACAGGGAGACCCTGTCTCAAAAAGGCAAAAAAAAAAAACAAAAAAAATCAGCCGGGCGTGGTGGCGCACGCCTTTAATCCTAGCACTCGGGACGCAGAGGCAGGTGGATCTTTGTGAGTTCAAAGCCAGCCTGGTCTACAGAGTGAATTCCAGGACAGCTGGGGCTACAGGGAGACCCTGTCTCAAAAAGACAAAAAAAAAAAAAATCAATATTGAGGACCTGAGATCTCCTGAGACCAGCTGAAGCAAGTGCAGGTAGGTAGGTAGGAGCTGGGTGCTTCAGCAAGGCTGATTGTTGTCTGACTTAATCTAGTTAATCCGTTAATCCAGTTGTTTTTGGCTTAATTGGCTTTTGTGGTTGTGGGGGCGGAGTTATCCTCCTAGCTGGTATAAATGGTAGGGTTGTGTGAGTCTTGAGATCTGAGATCTCCCTAGTACCAGGGCTCCCCTCCACCCCGGCGCCAACTGGGATTATGAAGACATCTGAATATCTGAAGGAAGCAAGCAAAGCAAGCCTTCAACACAATGAAGAGGCATTTGGGACTCACATTGGAATACAAGCAAGGAGAAGCCCATATGTCAGGAACACGAAGAAGAGACAACACCAGAAAGGGGCAGGATAATCCCGCACCAAGCTCTACTAACCCTATGGAAGATTCCTACAGTGGGATCCCCCTGGGGATGGCCCAGGACACAGATATCAGAAACACAATTGTGAACATACTTAAAGAACTACAAGATTATAAAGAGCAAATCAAAGAACTAAGAAAAGAGAATGAAGAACTCAAGAAGGACCTAGAGAGAGAGAATGACAAACTCCAGAAGGAAGTAGAAACACTGAAAAGTACCATGCGGTAAAATCAAGATAAGGGAAGACAACCAGCAAAGCAAAAGGCTACAGGAAGGAGATTGAGAAGCTCCATAAAGGAAGTAGAAATACTAAGAAATCAGAGAGGAAATGAAAAAGGAATCACAACACTCATCAATCAAGAGGACAAAAAGGATGGTGAAAAGCCTCAGAAGTCAGAAGACAGGGCAGGAAGCAGAACAAAGATATCCAGACCTGGAAGCTAACACAGAACAACTAAAAACTCGAGTATAAACTTTATGAAAAATTTAAATACACAAAAGTGGAACAACCAGGAACTGTGGGACACTATGAAAAGATAAAACCTCTCGCCATCATAGGAATAGGGAAGGAGAAGAATCCACAGCAGAAAGGTATTGATCAGATCTTCAACAGAAAATTAATGAAAACTTCCCCAAACCAAAAACAAAGACAAACCAATACAAATATACGAAGCACATTAGGAAGCTCCAAACAGACAAGATCAAAAGAACAGAGAGAATTCTCCACCCATATCCTAGTTTAAAATGCTAGGACACCCACCAACCAAAGACAAAATCTCAAGGCCACAAGACGAAAAACAACAAAGTGACCCTATTAAACGGGGAAACCTATCGAGAATTTACAACTGGACTTCTCAATGCAAAAACTCTGAAAGCAAGAAGAACCTGGAGCTACGCATTCCCAAGTGTTTAAAGGACAATAGATGCCAACCCAGGTTTACTATACCCAGCACAAAAATGTTGGTTATATTGAAGGAGAGAGGAAAACCTTCCATGACATCAACCGTTGAAAGATACATGTCGGAAACACAACCCTTCAGGAATACTTGAAAACAATTCCAAAAAGGGACAGAAGCAAGGAGCCAACCCTCTCTAGGCACCTAGAAAGAGACAATCAATAAAGCATAATGCCACCAAGTAGCACCCTAAACCCACCAACCGCCGCCAAGGATCTACTATCAAGGCAAAACGCAAGAAAAACACCCAACCTATCAGTCATAACCTTCACTTTCATGGATAAATTCCCATCAAAGACATAGACATGGAGATTGGATTAGGAAACAGAATCAATAGATATGCTGTCTATGAGGAAAAACCATTTTACCCTCAAGGGCAGGCACCACCTTAAAGTGAAAGGAGGAAAAGAAATATTCCAAAAAAGGGTGGGGCCCACATGGTACAAAAAAGAAAGCTAAGGTGTTGCTATTTTAATATTCAGACAAAATAGACTTCAACGTAAAAGCAATTCAGAAGAGACACAGAAGGACATCTCCATTTTTATCAAAGGAACTGTGGTGGTTTGAGAGTGTCCCTCCATAGGCTTTAAGGATTCATACATTTTTGTCTCCCAGTTGGTGGCACTGCGTCTTGGAGGTCTTAGAAGGTTGTGGCTGTGCTGGAGGAAGTCATTGGGGGCAGGCTTTAGTGAGTTTAACAAGCCCTGCGGTCTCCAGTTGCTCTTCTCTACTTCTGTGCTCATTGCAAGATGTGACCCTTGGCTGCTGCTCCAGCCCTGGCCACAAAGCTTCCTGCTACAATGAACTCTAAATCCCTGGAACCGTCAATCGTCACCCTCAATAAACTCTCCTTTTTATAAGTTCCTTTGCTCATGTTGGTTTTTTGCCACAGCAACAGAAAAGTGACTAAGTATAGGACACCCAACCTTTCACCCACAAAAATTTCACAGTTTTGAATATATATGCCCCAAACTTCTGGTGCACCAAACTTTATAAGGACAATTCTCTCGAGGACCACTAAAGTCACACACTAACCATACCAGTCCACTCATAGTAGGGAACTTCAATCCCCCACTGATTCACCTTTGGACAGGTCAACAGGACAAAGTAATAAACCGAGAGACATCTGAACTGAATGATATGATTCCACCAAATGGACCTCATATAGTCTACCGAATATTCCACCCTAATTACCAGTGCGACTACACTTTCTACTTCAGCACCCCACTGGAACGTTCTCCAAAATTGACCACCCTACTGGGACACAGTAAGAAACCTCCACAACTACAAATAAGATATGAAAATAATTTCAGTGCATTCTATCAGACCACAGTGCCAAAAAGATCACCATCAACACAGGATAAGCCTACTGCTTACAAGAACACATGCAGACTAAACAAAACCACCACTCCTTGAGTAATGTACTGGGTCTAAGGCACCCCGACCGGATTAAAGACACAGAAACCATATACACAATGCCATTCTAGAACTGAATGAAACATCATGCATAATACAACACTAACAAAACCGCATTGCTGCCCGCATTAATCTTAAACCACCCTTACTCGTCCAGCTCACTAAGCGGATAGTTTATAGCCCTGGGTTTCTTTTCCTACACCCACCGAATAATATACACAGAAAGAGCACAGTGCTATGATCTATTTTCACTGCGTTAAATACGCACTTGCACGATCCGGCAACAACCCAGCATGATACATTACAACGCACCCCATAGATCAGGTAAAGCACAATATACACCACCAACTCCAGAGCATGAAACTATAACTGAAATAGCAAACACATAACAGAATACGACACAAATACAACCTTGCAAGCCAAAAGTTGGTTCCTTTCAAAAGAATAAACCATAGATTACTCGACAGACCCTCTAGCCCACGTTAACACCAACACACGAAAAACTGATACGCTTGAATTCAACTCTACATAAACCCAATTCTCAACTCCCACTTGATGTAACATGGTCGACACATCTTTGTTCATCACATTAGACAAGGATTATCATTTTTTAATATCCCCTGATCACCCAATCTATCTTCCTGTGAACCTCCTTCTCCACTATTCACTTCACATCATACCCATCCACTCTTTTCTACCCATTTAGTCTTCCGACATTTCCTAGAGAAATTCGGATTGCCATACTTATCTTGCAATAATCCCTGTGTTTCGTACTTCCTTTTCTTTCCCACCTCACACAACGCTTTGCCACATTCATCTGAATTGAGATCATACGCTAAAACCGATCCCCACAATTACCTTTATGACGCACACCTATTTCGTAAGCACTTTCTTTTTCTTTTTTGTACCTAAGACCCAACTCTCTCCTCCAAACTATATATACATCGCTTATATATGGCCCCCTTTGCCCTTGTTCCATGCGCTCAAGTACACATTTATGTATCAAAAACATTTCTACTTTTACTTATAGCACCTATTCACATACCATCCCTTTATTACTTGTGCAAAACCGTTTGTTCCATAGAATGTTTCTGTCATCCACATTACACATGGGTCAATTTACTTCTCTCTCTAACATTTTCACGTCTCTATGATCAGCCTTCCCGCACTATTATTTTCTCTCTCTCATCTTCTCCCCTCCTCATAAACCCCTTCTCTCATTTCGGAACCAGACTTTGTGCCACACTCTAACAAAGCGAATCGTTGGTAACCTTATTTTTCGCACCATTCACCTCCCTACATGGTAGCCCATTTCAGTATCCATCATCGTCACTATCTTCCCATATATTTCTCTATACTATATACCCGTCTTTTCGATTACTCTCGGTCATATTATATCCGCCCCAGTATTTCAGCCGTCACTTATCTCCAGGAAGATTGTCATTCCTACCTCATGGCCAACAACGCTTGGATCACCATACCCTCTGAGATGCCGCGCGCTGTTAACACCATTATACAATCAACTAACTACTCCATCACTATATAAACTAAAATGTTGAATGCAAAGACATAAAAAATCCCACCCTAACCATCCACTATCCATGATAGCTGACACAAGTGCTTTTGACACACATCAGCCACTCCATCCTGCTTAAAGGTCTCGAAGGAAAAGTGGCATTTGGAGTGGATCTCTTTCCCTCACTTGTACACTCAATGCATAGCCACCACACGCCGAATACTTACCACACCGCCAATATCATTCCCTGAAATCGGTGTTGATATATTTTGACATTGAATATTCATCGACATGTAAATTGGTATTGGACCTCGGCAAGGCTTGCCTACATCCCGTAACCATAATACTCTTCAATGATTCCACGTGCACGAAACCACTTGCTCTAGAGCCAATAAGGCAAAAAGGAAATTAAAGGTAGTACTAATTGGAAAACAGGAAGTCTATCGTTCTCCTCTTACTTTGCTTTCGCTGATATGCATTTGTTTATTAAAGGGATGCTAAACAACTCCACCAGAAATTTACTGCCTCAGCGAACACGCTTATACAGCTTCAGCACACACCGCTACCGCGCCAGCTGATACCAAATTAACCTAAAAAATCATGGCCTTTCTTTACCACCAAGAACCAAGCACCTGGATGCAAAGAATGCATAAGCAGATTCCTTTCCTTCACTAGACACTACACATCAGACTACTTCAACAAATATATATTATTTATAATACACCGTATGCTGTTACAATACCTTAATACAATAACGGTACACCCAATACCGATCTTATTACATACAATAATACTTTTTAAACCATTTTAAGAAAGAAATTGCGTATATAAGACCCTCAGCAGATGGAAACCACCCTCCCATGCGTGTCAATGGATTGACGAACAATAACATCAGTACCACCATGCTCCATCTACCGAACTCTTGTGCCCGAGACTTTACAATCACAATCCCTATCAACATCCCCAAGAGTTTCTCACAGGCTTTGGAAAAAAATAGTCCTTAAATTCACTTGGAAAACAAAAGACAAGGCCTTTAACCAAAAAGCAACTCTGAGCAAAACGAGCTACACAGGGGGAACCTCTATACCAGACCTTCAAAACTATACGACAGGGCTATAGTCAAAAAAAGAGCCTGGTACACACCAAACAGACCTGTGACCAAACATACGAACAAAATTGAAGATCCAAGCCTAAGCACATAACAATTTCAGTCATCTCATATTTGCCAAGGGGGCCAAGCAGACACCATGGCGAAACAGACAGCCCATCTTCACAGCAAGTTAGTGGTCTTGCGCAAAAAAAAAAGGTTTATCACCCCATCTTGCCTAGATAGAATGAAAATCAAATGATTATGCATCTTTTCCCTGTACAAAAGTCAACTCCAGTGGAACTCAAAGACCTCAATCGTGAAACCTACCACCTCTGTATACGGTGATAGAAGAAAAAGTTGACCGCAGACTACAAGACATAGGCAGAGGAACAGACTTCCTAAATCAGGATCACCCGCGTTCCCCCCGTGTGCACAGATTTAAGGTTGACCAATTTGATCAAATCGGGGACCCTCATTAAACTCATAAAGCTCTGTACGCAAAGAAACCAATAAGAAGTGAAGAAAATCCCACGAGTGGGAGGAACCTCACTGCAGAAACCTCTGACAAAGCATCGATTTCCAGTAATATTATTACCTACTTAAACAAAACAAAGAAGAAAGATAACCAAATGATCCACTCACTAGATGGAGCAAAGAGCTGAACAGAGACTTCACAAGTGCGGGAATAAATATGGCTGAGAAACACCTTCAGCAAGTGTTCAACCGGTGTTGTGGCACACGCATTTAATCCTCGCACGGAGAGGCAGAGGCAGGCAGCTCTTTGTGAGGTCAAGTCCCGTCTGGTCTACAACGCAATTTCCCGGACAGCTGGAGTACAGGAGACACTGTCTTGAAAAAGGGGGTACCCCCAAAAAAAAAAAAAAAAAGTGTTTCAACATCACTATACATTAAGGAAATGCAAATTCAAAACCACTTACGATATCATCTTACTCCAAAAAAGACTGGTTCGAATCAAGAAAACAACTGATACCACGTGCTGGAGAGGTTGTGCGGGAAGGGGAACCTCATCCATTGCTGGTGGGAAAATAAACTTTTCCCGTCACTATGGACAAGCAGTTGCTGGAGCCTCCTTGGAACTTGGAATGACACCTTGCCACCCGCCCCAGCTATACCACTCCTGGGCATGTACCCTCAAGTCTCACCCCACCGCAGAAATAACATGCACGGCCATGTTTATTTCCGCTCTTTTCCACCCTAGCAAGGAGCTGGAACCAAAACAAATGCCCCTCAACAGACAAAAAAAGTGGATGACAAAAATGCAGAATATCTACACAATGGAGTACAACTCAGCAGTAAAGAAAGATTACATCATGAGCTTTGCAGGTAAATGGATGGAAGATATTATGTTAAGTAAGATATTATGTGAAGTAACACAGTCCCAGAAAAACAAACGATGAATGGTATCCCTCATCTGTGGATGCTAGTGCCAATTACCTAGTTGTAAGTATTTCTTGTGCATGGCCCCTTGAGCTTTTGTTCAAAGCAGTTGGGAGTGATGCATATTGGAAACAATAACAACAACAGAAAGGACTGCATCAAAGAACTGACTGAAACAGTGAACTTCTCAAAACAGTCAACTTCCACATGGAGAATATTGAGAAAGACTGAAAAAGAGATGAAAAGCATGTTTGGCAGAATGCATGAGCTCTGATGGGGTGGGGGGATAGGGTGGGGGACACAGGTCTAAATTTGATAAATATATATAAATAAATTTTAAAAATCAATATTGATTCTGTGGTACCATCGAATATCCAAGTCCATGTTTAAATTGCTTTAATTGTCTTGCTTTTGATTTTTAAAAAAATTGGGCAAATATGCTTCTAAGGCTCCTTTTCAGCTAAGATTTCATTACAAACTGATTTGTCCAAAGAAGATGCACTTGCACATGACTTGCAGGTGAAATGAGCTAAATGACAGATGGCTCTTCGAGGTAATGTTAGATGTGTTTGGAGTCCCCAGGAACCTGTGATGAGGGTTCTGGGGGTTATTTCTGGAACCAGAAGGGCCATGCAACATGCAGGGTGGAAGTGATATGTCCTGGTACTTCTCCTGGCTACAGGTTGTAGGTAAATGCCCAAGCCTGGTTCCTACCAGTGATCCTATAACTCACCACCTCTATGTAACAAATTCCTTTAGGCTTAAACAGAGTAGATTCTATTGTGTGCCATCTCTCTGAGGTGGGAAGGTGAGACAAGACTTCCTGATTCTGCATTGCACTTGAGAATTTACAAACACTGATGCATCTCACCTCACTAAGCACTATTAACAAACACTGATGCATCTCGTACCACTGGGTACTATTTACAAACACTGATGCATCTCATCTCACTGGGCACTATTTACAAACACTGATGCATCTCATCTCACTGGGTACTATTTACAAACACTGATGCATCTCGTATCACTGGGTATTATTTACAAACACTGATACATCTCATCTCACTGGGTACTATTTACAAACACTGATGCATCTCATATCACTGAGTACTATTTACAAACACTGATGCATCTCGTATCACTGGGTATTATTAACAAACACTGATGCATCTCATCTCACTGGGTACTATTTATAAACACTGACACATCTCGTCTCACTGGGTACTATTTACAAACACTGATGCATCTCATCTCACTGGGCACTATTTACAAACACTGATGCATCTTGTATCACTGGGTACTATTTACAAACACTGATACATCTCATATCACTGGGTACTACTTACAAACACCGATGCATCTCATCTCACTGGGTACTATTTACAAACACTGATACATCTCATCTCACTGGGCACTATTTACAAACACTGATGCATCTTGTATCACTGGGTACTATTTACCAACACTGATACATCTCATATCACTGGGTACTACTTACAAACACGATGCATCTCGTATCACAGGGTACTATTTACAAACACTGATGCATCTCATCTCACTGGGCACTATTTACAAACACTGATGCATCTCATATCACTGGGTACTATTTACAAACACTGATGCATCTCATCTCACTGGGCACTATTTACAAACACTGATGCATCTCGTATCACTGGGTACTATTTACAAACACTGATGCATCTCATATCAGTGGGTACTCTTCCCTACCCACAGGAGTAGTGCTGTTCCTTTGAAACATGAACCAATGAAAGCTGGTGGCCAAAGTCACACAGTCAGGGAGCATCTCAAGGAACAACACTAAGTGTTCAGATTCTGGGTTCTAGGTGAATTCAAAGAACTCTAGAAACTAGACCACTGCTCTCTGGCCCCTTGGCTTCCCTTGCCCCTGTATGCTTCTGTATTCATGCGTAAATGGGAGGCATGGAGCTAAGATGGCACCACTAACTAAGGTAGAACAGAGGGATGCTGAATTGGAGACACACACACACACACACACACACACACACACACACACACAGTTTAAGATGGGCATAGCATATGTCTTCAAAGTCCCTGCCCAGTGAGGTCAGCCATAGGCTGATGAGACCAAGTTCTGGGGCTGATGGGTCTACTGTAGCTGCCCAGCTAGACCCCTGACCCTGCCCCAGCTCAGTCGCCTGAGCCCCTAAGAGTCCTGTCTCTGTATGCATGTGTGGAAAGGGACGCACCTAGAGTTGCTCGGAGATAAAGGAGTGCCAAGGCTTTCTCCAGTGCATTACAGTTCAAGTTCAAGTAACATCAGTGGCTTGAGATTGTCTGGCTGAGAGGAAGGGCACATGCCCTGACCTCTTGGAGGGGCAGAGGCTTTGATCCCAGTCTGAAACTCTCATAAATAATATCCCAGGCTTGGGCACCCTGGGGATCCATCCAAGAGCAGCTGACATGGCAGACCTGACCAGCCTCGGTGGCAGAGCTGGCTCTGCTGCAGTGGGCTATGACAGGTTTACTGCCAGAAGGCCCACAGTAGTTAGCTCAGATTTATCACCCCTCTGCAAGGGCAGTGGGAGCCGCCAAAGGCAGCCTGGGAGCCCTTAAATCACCCTGATGGGAAATGCTGTCAGAGGGAGTAGAGGGGCAGGTAGGAGCCATCCTGCGGCTTCCTGCTGACTCCTCAGATTACAGTCTTTTCTAGACTGGGATTTACAACTCTGAAGTCTATCAGAACCAAGTGGCCCCTCCCTCCCCCCAGGAAGGAGTCAGGAGCTGGGTGAAAAGACAGGGTACCCTGAGCCTGCTGGCCAGGGCTGGTAAGAGAAGAGCAGGACGCCAGGCACCTGTGCCAAGAAGCAGCTTGCTCCTGCTCCCCGACACAGGTGCACTGACAACTGCTTGTGTGTCTGCCTGGGCCATCTCACTTCTCTGCCCGCTTGCCTATCCGGAGCAAGGCTGTCTGTGGTTCTGTAGTGGCTTTGTGTGCACAGATGTCGACGCCCTTTCTCTCTCTCTCTCTCTCTCTCTCTCTCTCTCTCCCTCTCTCTCTGTCTCCCCCCCCCGTGTGTGTGTGTGTGTGTGTGTGTGTGTGTGTGTGTGTGGTGTTTTGGGTATGATATATCACAAACAGATGCATACATGCAAAGAAACCATTTCTCCCTGCAGTTCAGTAACAGGCTGGGGCTTTATGCCTATGAATTAGAACTGCACATGTGGGTGGGTGGTGGTAAAAGATCAGGGACAAATTCAAAGTTAGGGGGCCCAGCTCTCTTTCCATGCCAGCCCACTAAGTAGGTACAGGACAATAACTAAGAGCAAGAAGAGCTGCTGGTGGTGGTTTTTTTTAATTTTATTTATTTATTTCTGTATGTGTATGAATGTACTGTCTGCATGTAGGTTTGTGCACCCGTGTCGTGCAATGCTGCAGAGGTCAGAAGAGGGTGTCGGATTCCCCTGGAACTGGAGTTCTCCTGGAATTGGAGTCATGGACGGTTCTCAACCACCATGTGGGTGCTGGGGATTGAACCCAGTTCCTCTGCAAGAGCAGTCGGTGCTCTTAACCATTAGGCCATCTCCCCAGCCCTGCTGGTGGTGATTTTTATTTGTTTTGTGTATTTTTTTGCTGTTCTTTTGAGATCAGATCCTGCTATGTAGCCATGGCTGGCCTGGTACTTTCCATATAGTTTAAGGTAGCCTCACACTCACAACAATCCTCCTATCTCAGCTTTCAGAATGCTAGAATTACAGGCATGCAACACCATGCTCAGATGCTATTTAATAAAAAGGCAATTATTGCTGACTCAAAGGGATAGGAGGCAAGGGAAGGTAGACAGGGTGGGTAGGAAGGAATAGAAGTAACAGAGAGAAAAAGCTGCAGGAAGCACCCAGATGTCCATACAGTGTAGCCACGACAGCCCCAAATGTAGTCAGAGAAAACAGGAGGATGTGTACGTGGAAGAGAAGAGGTACAAGACACAGAAAGGGCGGTACAAGGAAGGTGACCCAAGAGGGGGCAGGAGAGGGAGGTAGCCAGCAGGGAGCACCATCTGTTCCAGAGGGCACCAGGACCTGGACTTGGCAGCTGTTCCTATCTCAGCCACCTCCATGAGCAATGGCTGGTTCAGCAGCAGGACTCAAGGCAGCCTGTCCTCTGGCCATTGCCTTGCATAGACTGGCAGCCACCCAACCCCAGCCCAGAGCCCAGGAAGAGTGAGCCAGGGTAGGGCAGGCATCTAGAAGTGAGCTTGCTCCTCTGGGAATGTGTAGGAAGGGACTTTGGCCTTGGACACAACATGGGCTGGTGTATATGTACAGGCACCCAGCAAAACCCAAACGGCCTTGCTGCACAGTGTGACATCTCCACATGCTAGGGCTCCCTATTGCTGCACAGTGTGACATCTCCTCATGCTAGGGCTCCCTATTGCTGCACAGTGTGACATCTCCTCATGCTAGGGCTCCCTATTGCTGCACAGTGTGACATCTCCACATGCTAGGGCTCCCTATGAGCTCTTAGGATGCTTGTATCTTGACTATATCTTATACCACTTGCAGAGAGCAAAACTGGTCTGGCTACCTCTTTCTCTAACCCTAACAGCTCCTGAGCTTGGCTCTACAAAGCCGTCCCTTTCTGTCCTTGACTTTGCAGCATAGGATCTTCTGACAGGAATGCCTGGGTCGGGCTAGGCTGTGCTAGCTTAGCGAACACAGAAAGGGCAACTGCCTTCTGACACTGAAAATGGCACAGAGCCTGCCACTCACTCCTGCAAACCAGACTGCATTTTACAGACTCCACTGTATGGTCGGAGGTGCCATGGGACAGAGGGGGATCTATGTATTTGTGGGTCTGCACCTTGAGTATGCCCACGTGTCATGAGGCATCCAGCAAGATCAGACGTGTGCTGTGCTGAGGCACATGACATGTGGACCCCAGGTGTCAGGAGGAGCCCCCTATGTATGACCTCACAATTCCTGTCCTTCTAGCTCAAATTCATCCTCCTCCATGAAGCTCCCTTAAGACACAGCTAGTAAACACTTCCTCTGTGTTCTCCAAGCTTCTGGGATGAACAGAATACTGCCATTGGCTTATTATCAGTCATTTTTATACATGAAGAAATGCAGCAAGTGACAGTTATACTTCCCGCAGGAAGTGTAGGGACCCTCGCGGCCACCATCTTCTGGCGTCCCTGCTTTTGAATAATCCCACCCTAAACGTGGGCAACACCTCTGACCCGATAGAATCTGGCAAAGGGAATAGGCTACCTCATTATGTCAGGTTGAGTAAAACTTGGTCTTGCTGTTTAACTCTAGAGAGTCTCCTTGCAGGCCTAACAGAGGAAGCAGTTGTTGGAAAAGCTGTGTGACCAGGGAACAGCAGGTAAGTTCTAGGAACAGTGGATGGGTTTCCACTAATATTCCATAAAACCAAGGCCCATAGGTTATACAACAGCATAAATTCTACCAATAACCTATGTGAGTTTGGAAGTAGATGCTCCCTCTGTCAAGTCCCTAGATGAGAAGAACACAGTCCAGTGAATGTCTTCACTGCAGCCTCATGAGACCCTAAGTAGTCAGAAAATCCTGTCACTGAACTCTGAGATCATCTGTCATAGGCTGCTAAACTTGCAATTGTCATATGGTGATAGAAAACTAACACCCATATATGCACCACTTGATATAATTCGCTTTAAACTTTTTATTACATGTGTGTTTGTGTGTGTATGCACATGTGTTGAGTCAGAGGACAACTAGTGGGAGTTAGTTCTCTCCCTTTACCATGTAGGTCCCAGCGCTTAAACTCAGACTGTCAGGGTTGGTTGATTAAATTCAGACTGTCAGGCTTGGTGGTAAGTGCCTTTATCCACTGAGCTATTTCACCAGCCCATAATTAACTTTATAATAGAATCTAAACCCCTGCAAATATTTCTTTGATTGCATTTCCTTTGTTAGCAAATATTTCTTAATATTATTCTAGCATGTGTCTCTAAATATGTTGCCTATGATTTTAAGCTTCATTTCTTTTAAAATATATTTATTTATGCTAGGAATAGTAGTGCACGCCTTTATGCTAGGAATAGTAGTGCACGCCTTTAGTCCCAGAACTCGGGAGGCAGAGGCAGGTGGATCTCTGTGAGTTAGAGGCCAGTCTGGTCTACATAGAGAGTTCCAGGACAGCTGGGGCTTCAGGGAGACCCTGTCTCTAAAAGACCAAAAAAATAATAAAAATTAAAATTAAATTAAATATATTTATAATGTACATGCTCTTTGGTAGCACCCTAGCCTGAACTTCTCAGCATTGTCTACCCACTGTTTCTCACAGTGCTCCATGGGAGCCACAGCTCTTGCTAGCCTGGGGCATAGGCAGCTCATGTCTCTGGCTTCTGGCCAAAACAGGACTTGGCCCAGAAGGTACCTTAGAGTTCAAGCTCTGCCTTTTCTTTTTCTGTTTTACAAGTGAAGGACTCTCTGGTCCAGAGAGGCGATGTGACTTGCCTAAGGCTCAAAGCAAATGGTAAAGCAGGCATGGGTCCAGAGCCTGTGTCCAGCTCAGAGCTTTCCATATCAGCCTGTAGCATCAGACTACACCTGTCAAGGGGTTGGCCCGAACATTCCATTTCCTACTGATATCTTGAGATTCTATTAGGAGCAAGTCACATTCAAGGGAAGGGAGTTACACAAAGGATTAGATGCTAGGAGGGAGAGACCATGGGGCCTGCTCACAGCCTCTCCGCTGTAGTAGGGCTGATCATTTCATTACAGATTTGTCACTGTGTGCTTTTCGCTTTTGTCAAATTACTTCTGGTGTTAGGCCTAAACAGAATCTTTCTGGGTTTCCATTTGCAGTGTTTCTCCCACTAACTGGGTTGCCCCAAAGTATGAAGACTCCAACAGTTTAGAACTACATCCAGAAGAACTTGGCATTTATTATGGCCTTTCCCACAATGATAGTTTTCATTTAACAAAAGCAAAATTGTATTCAAGCAGTAAATCCCAGTTGTAGAAATAGAAGCTGATATTCTAGCCTAGCCTTTGCCCCTAATGGAAGCTCTCCCAGCACAGATGGGAGACGCCCCCAGCCCTGCCATCCCACCTGGTGCATATCTCAATGCAGTGTTGCCATGCCTCCCCTCAGGCATCTCGACAGGAGTGGGGTGCCTTTCTGGGGGATCTCAGCTTTGCCTTCTATATCCTCCCATCCATGCTCCTCCTCCCCAGTTTAAAACAGCTGGAAGCTTTATACAACAACTGAAATCTCACTTAAACCTGAGTAGATAGGCTGGGGGAGGGCGTAAGTTGGGGTGGAAGCAGAATGATCTGAGGCTTACTTCTAAAATCAGGCATCCAGCTGTGTGGAAGGGTATCTGCTTCTTCTACCTGCAAGTCTTTTCATCCAGACAGACCATTGTCTGCCTGGCCATTCAGAACAGGGGGAAATTGTCAGGCATAGTGTCATATGTCACAGTCTGTAATCCCAGCATTCAGGAGGCTGAGGCAAGATAGGAACATGTCCCATTGAAATCACAACCTAACATATCTGGTAACACAGCAGATGGAAGATGAAGACAGAGACCCACAAATGCTTATTAATGAAGGAATAAAATGACTAGTGAGCTAGCACGTGGACCATGATGCCATGCCTATTTTCATCAGAACTAGACTGGCCAGGGACCAGAGGCTGAGGGTGTTAGCCTACAAGGAGGTGGTCCAAAAAGGAGCTACACTGAGGAGTCCAATTTCTCTGTGGGCAGGAACAAAACAAGCTATCACAAGATGCTTCCTACATGAACCAAGTTGTTGCCTCTAAGGACATGGGTGTCCTTTCATGGTAAAGAAGAGAGAGGTGCCGTGGGGAATTAAGGGAAGAGCTATCTGGCCAAGGCTGCAGTTCAGAAAAAGCCTTGTCCTCTACTCCTATCATACCGCCCCAAGTGGTGCTGCAGAGTAGAGAACAGTCTTTCTGCTGGGTCACTGGCACAATGGAAGATCCTTGTGACAGGTGGTCCAAGAGGTGACAGGTGGTCCAAGAGGTGACAGGTGGTCCAAGAGGCAGGGTTCTCCACACGCACCAGGATCCACACAGATCACTGTCTGCTCGGACCTGGTCCATGCTGGCGCTGCCTTCTGCATGACCTCAATATCCCTTCACCTAGTCTTCCCTAATGACTGCAAAGTTATCCACTAGCAAACAAAACCTGTCACTCCACACAACAGACACTGCATTGAGGGACACTATCTCTGGAGGAACGAACACAGTGGTGCAAATTTGATTCAAGTTTCACATGATGGTGCGTCCTTGCCGGTGCTCAGCTTTTGGGGGACAGGGGCAGGAAGAACCTCAGGTAGGGTGGAACCAATAGTGGGAGACAGAGCGTGGAAGGATGGGCCAACTGCTTCTTCCGAGACACATCCTCCTTCCTGGGCTACGGAAGCAGGAGAACGGCTCCCTGCTTTATCCTGCTCTCTGCCACTGGTACTGGCCAGAGAAAACAAAGGTTTTCCCTGTCCTTCATGCTAGCTTCTTTCAGCAAAAGGAATAGAACGGCCCACTTATTTTTATCGCTCCAAGATTTCCTGGGAAATGGGCTATTAGTTCCCTAATGTAAAGATAATAGGCTTGTCCCCTTTGGCAGATGGCACAGCCCCAGCAGAAGTGTGCTCACAGAAGCATCAAGAGGCCTCCCCAGCTGATGGCAAAGGGCCCAGCAATAGGACTTGGACCCAGACAGGACCTTGGGAGCAGCCTGAGTGCCCCCACCCTCATCTGTGGGTTCTGAGTCTAGGGAGGTCTCATTCAGAGCCCTAGCCCTGACTTCCTTCTACCCATATTTGCTGTGGTAGGGATGGGTGCCATCAGCAAAGCAAAGTTGTCTCCCGCTCGGAGACGACAGAACAACTGCTACCGAATGGGCTCTCACAGCACAGCACAGGTTCGGAGGTCCTCCTCTGCCACCACCATGAAGCCTTTGCCAGAAAACACCAGTTTCTTTTTTTTTTTTTTTTTTTTTTTATTTAGTTCTGTATGTGTATGAATGTACTGCCTGCATGCAAGTCTGTGCACCCATGTGCAACGCCGCGGAGGTCAGAAGAGGGTCTCGGATTCCCCTGGAGTTGGAGTTCTCCTGGAATTGGAGTTTCAGACGGCTCTCGGCCGCCATGTGGGTGCTGGGGATCGAACCTGGGTCCTCTGTAAGAGCAGTCGGCGCTCTTAACCGCTAGGCCATCTTTCCAGCCCAGAAAACACCACTTTCAACCGTACCATCTGTTAGGTATGGGCTTCCCAGAATCCCAAGGGACACAGCCGCCCACTTCCTCCAGAGGCTGTCAATCTTCTGACCACTTCCTCTGTACCTGAGGCCCCGCCCCCTGGCTATAAGTGGGTGGGCCCCAGGCGCCATCTTTCTCTCCCTCTCTACCTGCCATGCTGTCCGGTTCCACCACGTGTCTGCAGGCGGCCCTTGCAGGCGGCCCTTGCTGGTAATTCCACATGGAAGTAAATCTTGTTCCTGGCGTGACTTAAACCTCATGTGCCATTTTATCTGGGGGCTGGGGCTGGGGGTACGCGGCTTTTTTATAACCTAACACCATCTTTTCCTTTTGCTCACATAAACACCCTCAAGTTAAATGGATGCTGTGAAACAGGTGGAAAACCTGATCACCCTATAAAATAAGCTAAAGAGGGTGCTGGACTGGGACAGAGGGCCAAGGGCAGAGTGCTTCTCAGAGAGACAGACCCTGCTTGTTCTTTTCTAAGCACCTGCCTCACCCCCTGCTACTGCCATCTCCATCACCAGGGACTGAAGCTTCTATAGGAAAAGTACCTCCGGGACTTCAACAAAAGGGGACCATGGCTCTCAGTGAGCTTCCCTGAACTCTTCCAAACACTACCACGCAGTATTGGGCTCCTCGGTTCTGGACAGGGGCTGGGCTCTTGACCCTAGGGAGGCAACGGGTCTGCTCTGCACATACTCTTCAAAACAGAGACGCCAGGCATGCAGCCACAGACCATGCCTTACTGTTACTGTTATTCCTCTTCCCTTTTCCCTTGTGCACCTGTCTCTCATCCAGGCCGTATGCTCACACGGGCAAAGGACCTAACTGGTACTATTTTTTTTCCTCCCAGGGAGCACTGGGCAATGCCAGGCAGATATCAGGAGCTCAGTACTACCAAGATCAACCAGAATATGGCAGTGAACATGACTCTGTCAATGCTGGCCCCATGAGTATGCTACTTGAGGCTACCCCACACCCATACCCACCTTTTTTCCTGACTAAGGCTCTGTGGAGCTTCATCTGCGTTGCCACAAGCCCCAAGCCTAAGAACACAGCAATCACTCTCCCTGATTTCCATCTTGGCTGTTTTCTCTGAAGCTTTGGAAGCACAAGCAGGGCGACAGCATGGATAGCCTCACCTAGAGAGCAAGGGCAGCTCTCTGACAGTCACCCCCTTCTTGACTTTTGGAGAAGGGTGAAAGTCAATGGACTTCCACTGTCTCTGTTTTGAAGGAGAAAGGGACTATCTAGAGCTGTGCAGACTCCCACTGGGCCACATTTGAGCAAAGCTGCTCCACCCGGCGGGGGGGGAGAAGTGGACTTTGACTATCTCTGTTGGGTGCCTTGGTTCATGAGAATCCTTGTAGTGGAGATGGTGGGGGTGGGATCATTCTGAATTTCAGAAGGGGATCATAGGACAAAGAAGCCCCAGAGAGATCCAGGTATCCTCTGGCTACTTTCAAAGGTTCAAACAAGAGGGACAGCTGCATCTCTATCAAAAGAATTTAAGGAGGGGCTGGAGAGATGGCTCAGAAGTTAGAATACTGACTATTCTGTCAGAAGACTTGGGTTCAATTCCCAATACATGGTGACTAACAACCCCTTAGTAACTCCAGTTCCCGGGGATCTGACACCCTCTTCTGACCTCTGCAGACATTGCATGACACAGGTGCACTTACATACATGAAGGCAATATACTCATACACATAATGTAAAAATAATAAAATATTTTTTAAATTAAAATTAATTTTCTCCTTAAAAGAATTTAAAATCACCCAAGAACATGGAAGGATGACTCAGGGAAGTTTAGTGAGCAAAAGAGTAGGACAGGCTAGTTTGCTTGCTCATCGGCCTCTTCCTCCTCTTCCTCCTCCTCCTCCCTTTCTCCTCCCTCTTCTCCTCCTCCTCCTCCTTCATCATGGTGCTGGAGCTCTGAGGCCACAGCCGGGACTGCTTCCTCCTCCTCTGTTAGCTCCTCGAGCGAGCGAGCGAGCGAGCGAGCGGTTGCTCTACCACGAGGCCTCCGCCCAGCTGCTCCAGGGCCTCCAGGCTCAGCCTCTGCAGGCACGCCTCATGCTCTCGCCTCAGCAGCCCCAGCACCACCTTGGCATCCTTGGGCTCAAAGTGTCTGGCTAGGACCTGGTCCAGCTGGTGCCATAGGGGCTGGGACTGGTGGGCCTTGTCCAGCGTGGCCTCCTCCAGGGGCCGCATGACGACGCTGATGGAGGCATTGGGCCCAATGCTGTAATCTGAGAGGTGTTTGTCATCAGCCAGGAGCTGGCCCCGGAACAGCAGGTGCTGCTGCTCCTCGGGAACCTGCAGCCGCTGAGACACCAGCTTCTTCAGCATGGCCACACTTTCCTTTCCAGATACCCTCAGGCTGCATCTTCGGCCCAAGAGCAGCTTGACGGTGAGGAACATTGGGTCAGAAAGGAGTCAGGAGGGGTCCATGCTCCGAGAGCTGCCCTGAAGGTGAAGGGGCCCTGCAGGCGACCCTGTCATGAGAGGGCCACTGCTCCCAGGAGGCCAAGGGCACTGGCTAATGCACAGTGATGTCACAATGCTACTGGAGGGCTCACTTCCAGAGTAGAACTTTAGGGACAGCAGAAGGACATTCTGGGCACAGATCATCCTTTTTCTAGGAGAAGGGAAAACAAAGGCAAAGAGGAAAAAAAGAGGACAAGAGAAGAAAAATGTAGGCCTGAGGGAAAGGAGAGCAGGGACAAAGAAAGAGGCTGGAAAAGGCACCATGGCAACAGCGATCGATCGTGTCAAGTCACTCAACACAAGCAGTAGGTACCTTCTTGCCATCATCAGTAGAAACCTTGGGCCCTCCAGGAACTTGAGCCCTGAAGGAATAAGAAAGGGCTACTAATAGCCTCTGTCTCACATTCATGGCCTCATTTAATCCACACAGCCTAGAAGGTACTTTGATGATACCGACTTGCCACGTGAGAACATGTAGGCTCACTTAATCCTACAGCAACAGGCACATAGCTGTGTCTTCGGGGTGCCCTGCCTTGCCTCCTGGAGCAATATTTGCTCAGTGGCTTCTGTGTGCCAGGAACTGAGCAGACATTCAGGGTTCAGGTCAGGAGCAGGATGCTGACTGGGTATGTGAGCGCTGCATTCAATGCAATACATCATTGACAGCCTCCTGGGACAAGCCCTTTACAGGTGCTGTCATGAGTAAGCCTACGAGGAGGGCACTGTCTTGTTTAAGAAGTGAGTGAGCCTAGAGAGGAGCCAGCAACCCCAGTGGGCTGTGATCGCATCCAGAGACCCCTCAGGTCTCCCCAGCTCTTTGTATTCACCCCAGTGGGCTGTGATCGCATCCAGAGACCCCTCAGGTCTCCCAGCTCTCTGTATTCACCCCAGTGGGCTGTGATCGCATCCAGAGACCCCTCAGGTCTCCCCAGCTCTCTATATTCACCTGCTGAACTCACCAGCACCCAGCCCTTCCACCTCCCCACTTTTCATCCTTTATCCAGCCACACCAGTTCACCTTTGTTCTGCTTGTCCCATTTGAACTCTAGCAACTCATCCTTCCAAATTCTGCCTTAAGATCATCTCCATGAAGCTTTTTCTGCTCTCCCCAGTCAAGGCAGAGATCATCTCACTTCCCTCTGAGCAGCCATTACTCCACTGGAACAAAGACTGATGCTCCCAGCACATAAGTATCCTTGTCCATAAGTACATAAGTACTCTCAGAGGTAGGGACTAGGTCTCATCCATGGTGAAATCCCTTGCCTCCAGCACATGTAGTTTGATATGTAGATGGCCTTGAACACACACTTGTTACTGAAAGAGATCTCATTTAGACATACTGAGCCATGCAGGAGCATGTATGGCCCAGGACATAGAGTGTGGGAAGACAAATCTGCCTGCAGTCTCTCCTTCATGATACCTACTCCCCTAGAGAGATTAAAATCCAAAATTACATAAAGAATAAATTCCATTATTTACTAAAAGCTCTTGTATAGTATTTCTTTAAATAGCCAGCTTCCCAGGTCCATGTGAAATAAGTTCAAATTTGCAAGTGTACACACAGTGGTGGATGGGTCACAGACTCCACGATGAAGATGCGGGCCTCTGCGCAGAAGGAGGGATAGGTGAAGTTTCTACAGGACTGTTTTGGGGTTCTCAGTCCCTGGAGGGGAGCACCCAGCAATGCTTAACAAGCTATCAGACAGACAAGACTGGAGCCATTTCATGGGAGATGCCCAAGCAGAACTGATTAACCCAGGAAGGCTTATTAGAGGTGGAGGTTTGAGTGGTCCCTGTAGGAGACAGAAAAAATTAGATGAATAAGAAGTGCTCTGTAGTCTATCCTAGGCACAGGATTCTAAACAAGGGGCGGAATCAGAACTGGGAATGTGGAAGAGAAGGTGAGATCAGTCCTCTGCTCCTAGCCTCTCTGCTAAGAATCATATATCCAGCCTTGAGCTGGCCCAGGTAAGAAAAGCCTCTGGAGAGAGCCTCTTGGGTCTGGGATCCTTAAAACACATTAGGGCTACAACCCAGGCTTCAGCTCTTCAAGGTTAGTGGCTATGTGGAGGCAGGTGTACCTATGATAGTGACTTTGGGGCCACACTTGCTGGGTACACTCTCCCAAAAAAGCTGTCTGACCTAGGTACTTGGTGTCTATGTACTATAAGGATAGTAGCAGTTGAATTAGTGGTGTTCATAGAAGCTACATGAAAAGGTCACTACTCAACTTCTGGAGTCTCCACTGCCTTCCCAAAGGAGACAGAAGTACCTGTCTGGGTGCTAGAATCACATTTGGAATTGAGAAATAGCTCAAGTTTTCCTGTGTAATTGTTTGTCTTAATTATGCAATTAACATGAGAAAATATAATTGTGTAATCAGAACATACAATCAGAAAATGATTGTCATAATTGGGGGTAAGATCATATGGAATGAGTGAGTTCGGTGACTTGGGAAAGTACCATGTGCAGAGAACGTCGGCAGCAGCGGGCTCGAGTCCCTCTTAAAAACATCGTGAGCAAGGACTTGTGAGCTTTTTCAGAGGATACAGAAACAGTTTTTAATGTCTCCTTTCTAGCATTCATCTTTTACACCTGTTCCACAAGGATTTCACTTAGATATGCTATGAAGCGTCTCACCTGTCTCAGAGGAGATATGCTTGCTAATCACAGAGTCTGTCCTTTTTATGGTTATTATCTATTTATTCTACTGTAGAAACTGCTGATTCTATAAAACCCACAGGATTTTCTTTGCCACTAACATCAAGGATCCCCCAGGAAATCCTGTGATGGAGCGACTGATCTCCTCCACTTGCTGGTCCTGACTGGTGGTTGGAAGACAATCGGGGGCAATAAAAATTCCATAGGGATTGTCATCAGATAAGTCTAGGCTCAGATGACAGCTCTACCACCTGCCAGCCATGAAAACAGACGATGATTACTTGATTTCTATAAAGTTCAGCTTTCATAAAATGGGGGTCATAATGCAGTTATGCTCAATGATTCTAGTACAGACCCTGGCACACTGTAAGTTCTAGTGATAATTCCTCTCCCTTTATGGTTTCAACCAAAGATGTACATAAGGCATACACACAAATATACAGCCTTAGTTTCTTCTTATCTTGCTGTTATAAGATACTTTGACAAAAGTAACTTTAAGAGAGAAAGGGTTCCTAGTTCAAGAGCTCAGTCCACCATGGCAGGAAAGTCAAGCAGCTGGTCACATAGCTTCTGCAGTTAGGAAGAATGCAGAAATCAAGGGGTATGATCAGCTTTACTTTCTCCTTTTTATACAGAAGATAAAACAAAAATCTCCTAAAAAAAAAAAAAACATCATGAGCATTATTAACATCACTGAGAGCCAACACAAGGTCTGAGGGAAAAATGGGCTGGAGAAGGCTCAGCAACAGGTCTGAGATCCAGGGTCCTGGGAACTTTGTAGTGCTCCTGAATAGGCTAACTGAACCTTGGTACATGGAGATCATGAATCCCACAGAATAAAAGCAGTTTCCAACTGCTGGCCTGGGGCTGGCCTGGGGCTGGGCAGGCCCTGGGGTCTCAT
The DNA here is from genome assembly GCA_009823505.1 of Rhizomys pruinosus. Classification (NCBI taxonomy): domain Eukaryota; kingdom Metazoa; phylum Chordata; class Mammalia; order Rodentia; family Spalacidae; genus Rhizomys; species Rhizomys pruinosus. The sequence continues at coordinate 963,344 of VZQC01004746.1, read as the reverse complement.
TTTGCTTCTTTAGCTAATGCCTGCTTCCAAAAGTTGCTATGGGGGCCTAAAACAAGTCCTAGCACAGTGTCTGATTCAGAGAGATCTTTTTTTAATTTTATTTATTTTTTATGTGTATAAGTGTACTGTTTGCATGTAGGTTTGTGCACCTGCAGACGTCAGAAGAGGGTGTCAGATTCCCCTGGAACTGGAGTTAAAGATGGTTCTCAGCTGCCATGTGGGTGCTGGGAATCGAACCCAGGTCCTCTGCAAGAGCAGTAGGTGCTTTTAACCGCTAGACCAGCCCTCCAGCCCCTCATAGAGATCTTGAACAAAGGATTAGATTTATAGATGAAAAATAAGAGTTCCTACTGTCACTCCCATAAGGTCCCACTGTGCTTGGAAACATGCCCACGGTGACCACCTACACGCTCCTATCTTTACAAGCAAGTAAGTAGGCAGTCTTCTACACCAGGCCTAGCTCAGAGAGGAAGATGAGGCAGGCAGGGGAGTTCATTGACAGTTGAAGGGGCTCCTGGATCCAGGGAATTCATGGCTGGCCACTGCCTGGTGTTGACATCAGGAAGATGAGTTATGATTTCTGCCTACCTGACTCCCCAGCAAAGTGTTAGTAATGCACTTGAAAGATGTCCGGCTGGTCTTATGGGGAGGACCAGGGGTGAGGCAGACACTGGGAGTCAAAGCAAGAAGACAGAAACAGACAGGGATGTTGTAGAAAGCACAGGTCAGGCATAGAAAGCCAGCATAGGAAGTTCTGAGGAAGGAGTAGACCCAGAGCAGGCCGTGCAGCAGCACCAGGACAGAGGACTGGAAGGAGCGAAGGGGAGAACTGGGAAGGAAGGGGTAACTCCTGAGCAATACAACAAACACCCCGGCAAGCTGCCCCCTCGAGAACTCCATCCCTTATACCTCTCCTTAGAGTCTGAAAAAAGTTCATAGGAAAGGTTGTCAGGGAAAGTAGGATCCATCCAGGAAGCTATTATCCCTGAGAGCCTGCAGTCTGTGGTTCCCAGAACTTCCCGCCACTTCCTGGAACCCTAGCACTCAAAAGCAGGTCTTGAGCACCATGTAGTGTGTGTCCCCTGTAAGGCCAGGGAGGGTCAAACCCTACAGCAAGTCGCCAGAGAGCCTTGCAACAGCTCTGCCTTCAGGCCCACCCTGTGCTGCCTCTTGTTGCTGTCACCCAGAGGGTCCCTTGAGGCCGCTCTGTACTCCATCAAGCTCAGCACAGGGTAAGCAGCTCTTCAGGGTGGTCTTTGAGCAAAAGGAAGGTGGAGATTTGAAGGTGGAGATTTCGTGTGGCTGCATGAGCACTAGTGGGCAAAAACAAAGGTGAAAGAAACTGGGTGACGAAGAACAGCTGCCGTCCGTCCAGGCTTCCATCTCATACCTGACACCTCAGCTCTGTCCCACCCTGCCATCCCAGAGCCCTGGATAGGTTAGAGAGGCCTGGCAGATGGCAAGCACCACCCTCACCTTATGGGGCTGCAGCTTGCTGTGGCCACTAGATGTCACTGGTGACCTCCCTGGCCAGCTCTAGTAGCCATGGCCAATCAAGCAGTTAAGGAGCGTAGGCCCATAGAACTGGACCCTGAGTACAAAGCCTTATCCTGATATGAGCCTCCACCTCCCACAGACTACTAGTAATTCATTTCTCCAGCCCTTTCCAGTCATGCTTGGAACACAGACATAAAGACCCTCCCACACTGAACAGGGTACTGAGCCAGCAAGAAGACAGTGACACATGACTCTTTGGAAGAGGGGGCACATAAGACTGTTACTTCAGCACCACACCACTCTACCAGGGAAAGAGGACAGGTCAGAGGCCTTCGACTAGGAGGGGCCTCGAGAAGATCTGAAGAAGTCATTAGAGAAGGCAAAGGAGGACACCCTGGTTGAGGGCCGAGCATACACAAAGCTGTGAGGAAGAGTGTGGAGCCCGAATGTACTAGAGGGCCCTGAGGAGAGAGGAGGCCTTGGTGAGCAGCAGCAAGGGGCCGCCCGCGTCACAGAAGTCGTCTCTACTGGAGTGCACCAGCACGGGTATCCCAAAGAAGCACCCCAGTGATTTCATGTGCAGGTACACACACACACATACACACACACACACACGCGCGCGCGCGCGCGCGGTTAAGCCCTGCCAACTTGAGCTGGGCTCAGCAGAGACTCTTGGCACAATGTCTCTGAGCTCACTGGGAACACCTGTAGAAATACCAGCACCCCACCCAGAGCTGTGGTGCCCAGAGTCCTTCCCTCCCTTGCTGCCATCTATGTTGGGCCCTGGACGAGCTACTGCCTATGATGTGCCTGGTTCAGATCCCCTCACACAGGGCTTCAACCTTATTAGCACATGGGTGTCTCTTTGGCCTGTTTGCCCTAGGTTTGTGATTTCAGCTAACAAAATAGTCTACTTCTACCTCTAGCCTAGGTACTCTGATACACATTTAAAGACATTGAGCAGCTGGGCATGGTGGCGCACGCCTTTAATCTTAGCACTTGGGAGGCAGAGGCAGGTGGATCTTTGTGAGTTCAAGGCCAGCCTGGTCTACAGAGTGAGTTCCAGGACAGCTGGGGCTACAGGGAGACCCTGTCTCGAAAAGACCAAAAAAAAGACATTGAGCATATTCTGAGCTTTGGTATTGGTGACACTACAAACCTTCGGGGACTGGGATCCAGTAAGACAGCTTCTCTGAGAAGTTGTCATTGAGCCCTGGGGACAAGGAGAATGCTCAGTTTCCCCAGGGCCCAGAGTCAGTTCTACACACTCATCCATGCATCAGCTCTGCACTCCACGAATGTGCCTTGCACACTAAATATATGCCAGGCATATGTGTCAGGTGTTTTTAGTAGGCTCAAGGAGTCAGTTCTGATCTGCAGATTTGCCAGAGACAACAGCCAGTGCTCAGACTGGAAGTGGACCTGGCCAGCCAGGCACCAGAGAGGCAAGGGAGATAGGGAGGGGCAGTTCTTTGTTTGTTTCTTTGTTTCTTTGTTCTTTTGTTTTTATCTACAGGATTAAAAGGGACAGCTGTGAGAAGTTCAGTGAAGAGTGCTTAGGCTGAACCAGCCATAGTAACCAGCTCACTGATGTCCTCAGGTCAAGCTGAAGGGATTAATCATGAAAACCCTTCTTCCAGGCCACAGCAGGGCACAAGGCTGTGGACAGCACTGCACAGATCATGTCAGAGGTCTAGAGAAGGTTATCTTCAGGTAAGGAAGAAACTCTTTTGGGGACCAGGGAACAGAGTGCATTGCAGGGTCTGTAGCTGAGGCCAGGGACTGGTGGATTAGGCAGAGCATTCTAGGACAGAGCTGGCTCCACTGAGACTGCTGTCCCCTAACTCATCTCATTCTTGAGGACTATTTGTCTTTCAGTACCTTCCAGAAATCCATTGTCTTGTCTTAAATGCAACAAAAAAGAAAAAAAAAATGTTGGGGCTGGAGAGATGGTTCATCAGTTAAGAGCACTGGCTGCTCTTGTAGAGGACCTGGGTTCAATTCCCAGCACCCACATAGTGGCTAATGATCATCGATTAAATCCAGTTCCAGAGGCTCCAATGCCCTCTTCTGGCCTATGTGGGCATTGCATGACATGGGTCCACTTATATACATGCAGGCAAAACACTCATGTACATAGAATAAAAATAATTTTAAAAAACCATTTTTAAAAGAAAAAAATGTTCACATCTAGGCCAGGTTAAGTGAAGAAACAAAAGGTTTCCTAGAACAGGCAAAGTAAATATTGGTAGCTGTACCCAGCTCAGGCCTGGCGTAGTACTAGCCTCCCCAGGAATGATTTTAATGAATGTCTCCCTAACTCCAAGGTGACTGTTACTTTGAAGATGCCATCAACCTGACTGGCAGGAATTTTCTACCCTATGGCTTAGATCGGATGGGATATATTAGAAGGGAGGACATGGATGATATCTATGGAGCCCGTGCAGCCAGGGTGAGTGTCTTCTCACCCAGACATATCTGGGATCTCAAGTTCAGCACAGCTGGCTTGCATCTGTCTCTATTTGCAATTAGTCTGGATAGAAGCTATTCCAAAGAGGGCGGACAGTGGGTAGGTGGGGGGGGGGTAATGGGAGAGTCCAGCCAAATCCAAGCTGAGGGCCCAGGCTCCAGACTTCTGCTTCCTGGAAGGACGGACGGCAGGTATTGTCAGATGCCTGGCTCTGTTGGGAAGGGACCATCTATCCACAACAATGGCCCTGGAGCCAGCAACCGGGGTGGGAAAGGCCAATGAGGTGACCCTGGGTTCCCTTCCTGTCCGTTGGTAGCCCAGATGGGAAGGCAGAGTATCTCTCTATCCTGAATGGTTATGGGGAAATAGAAGTGAGTCCTTGGCCTCTGGGTCTTGACTAAGCTTGTATGCTGAACACTGGGTTTCCAGCCCTGAGATCTGCCTGCCCCTTGCTGGGTCAAGACAAAAGTCATAATGGTTAGGTTCTTTGCCTGACAAAAGCCAGTAGCCCATAAGTCCCAAGGGTTGGCTGCTCCAGGTCACATAGTGTCTTGGGCTGTGCCAAACTTCAATGCATCCTCTCTCCCTGACCCCCACCCCTGGCTCCCTGCAAGGGCATGTGGAGTGAGTCCAAGATTCATAGCTACATCTAGGAAGACGTTTCTGATACAAGGCCAAGAATGCTGAGTTCTGCCAACTATTAGCAATAAAGAGAACCAGTCCATTTAGTCAAGGCAGATGCAGAGTTAGCTGGGGGCAGGGAGGGAGACAAGACGACCTCCACAAACATATAGCCTCTTGACAAGAAATGACCATTATTTTGTAGTAAATACAGGCAGAAATGGCTAGGATTAAAAAGACCCTGCCCTTCTGTCCAGAAGAAATGGCTAGGATTAAAAAGACTTAAACAATGGATAGAGGGTGTCTGTGTGTTCACCATGTGCTCTGAGTATCGGAAGAAGTGATGGGGTGGACCAGCTGTAGCCTGCACTGGGACCCTGACTTACATACAGCGCTGTGGATTATCAGACGGAAAGGGGAGCTGAGAGAGCAAGAGATTAGGGCCCAGGAGGTGTCATGCCAATCAGCAGCCTTCTGGGGAAGGTTTCTACACCCAGGGACCCTGGAGAGAATACCATTAGGAGAGAAACTGGCCCTAAGCCCAAAGAAGTGAGGCAGGGTGGCCTTGGGGAGTCACATGTACAGAATGGTCCCTAAGGCCCCAGCCAAGTTTCTGGACCCCAGATGAAAAGTGAATCACTGGTTACCCCTGGAGGGGAGTAGTCAGTCACCCTGTAAAAGTTTATTTTTATACATGTCTGATCTATTTCACATCCGCTCAGATATTTTGACACATATACAGGAAATGTAACTCTCCCCCCATATGGCAGTGTTTGGTTGGCCGGACCTGGGGAAACTCAATAGGGTCACAGAGGAGCAGAAGGGACTCGCAGCATCACGGAGGAATGCCAAAGGCCTGGGGCCCCATAGCGACCTCAGACCAGGAGGCTGAGGACAGGGATCACAGTAAGGTCAATGCAGGAATCCTCCTGCCTGAGTACAGAGCCCAAGGGCTCCAGGTTCTGAGTATGGCTCTCTCTGGTAGAATAGCTCTTCTTGCTGCTTCCCTGGAAGAATCCCAACGACGAATCAAGTCCAGAAGACGGCAGCGAGAGCAAGCAGCCAGGAGACGAGGCCGGTGATAGACAAGTCAGGTCTCAGAGGCAAAGGTGCATTGTGACATCTCTGCTACACGCAAGGGACAGAACTCATCTCACTGGCCCTGGAGACCTGCAGGCTGATGAGATAAATAATTCAAGAAAGATGTGGGTTGTGGTGGTGCACGCCTTTAATCCCAGCACTCGGGAGGCTGGTGTAGGTGGATCTCTGAGTTCAAGGCCAGCCTGGTCTAAATAGCGAGTTCCAGGCCAACTGGAGCTACAGGGAGATCCTGTCTCAAAAAGACAAAAAAGGGGCTGGAGAGATGGCTCAGCAGTTAAGAGTACCGACTGCTCTTGCGGAGGACCTGGGTTCGATTCCTTAGCACCTACATGGTGGCTAAGAACCATCTTTAATGCTGGGCATGGTGGCACACACCTTTGATCCTAATGCTCTGGAGGCAGGGGTAGGCGGATCTCTGTGAGTTCAGGCTAGGTGGGACTAAAGGGAGACCCTATCTCGAAAAAAAAGAGAAAAAAAAAAAACGGAAAAGTGCAGTTTCATCTCCATCTTAAAAAAAAAAAAAAATCTAAGTGAGAGGTCTGGACTGTTCTACTCTAGCTGAGCGTCTACCCAGGTGCCAGACTTCCATGGGCCTTGATTTCCTTGGGTTTTTTGTTTTCTTTTCTTTTGTTTAATGAGCCCAGGCATCCAGGAAGCAGAGGCCACAGACCAAGGCCAGCCTGGTCTATATAGTGAGTTCCAGGGCTAGACCTACATAGTAAGTCTCAAAACCAGGTGAGAGAGGTGGGCTAATGAGGAGGAGGTTAACAAATCTTGAACCTTAACCACACTAGGGGGGAGAAAAATATTAGGGACAGAAAGGAGAGTTACTGGCTTGGAACCGGCCCCAGAGCACCAAGCGGAGCTGCTTCATCAGCCCCCCCCAACAGGGACCGAGCTTATGTAAGAGCTGGGTCATGAAACGATACTGTGAGAAGCCCTGAAGTATGTGGCACAGGGTGCAGCAGAAGAGCAAGAGTGGGCTTCCTCCCTCCACATAGCCAGGGAGGGACGTTCTCATCTCCCACCTACTGAGCCCACATCTGCCAGAGAGAAAAGCAGACTGTGTAGCTCAGTGTTCAAGAGGTTCGAGAGGGTTTAACAGTGTCTGTGCTGAATTTTCTAGGGCTTTTGCTTTAAGTTTAAATGTATAAGCACTGCGCATACACAGGATGTTACGGGAAGGCAGGTTGACAGTTCCCTGCTGGTGAGCTGCGATGGGGCAGATGCCCTGGAGTGTGTTGGTGCTGGCACGCAGCACTGAGCATGGGCCAGACTTGCTTAGAAAGGATGTCTCCCAGTGCAGCTTTGTCTTAGTCCTGCATGCTTCTGCTTCCGCCTTTGCCCTACAAGCTCTTCCTGTGTCTCCAGCTTCCTTCCCCCGGCAGTGGATGCCACTGACCTGGACTCATCTTGCTGCCCTGATTGCCAACACTGGCACAGGCTGTTTCAGGATCTCGAGGCACCAGCATCAAGTTCCTGCCTGAAGTGGAGTGTGACAGGCAAGAGGTTCCTAGTCCTCCCTTCCTCCCTCTTCCTCTGGAAGTCAGAGTGTCAGTGGATGAAGGCTGCAATGGCCTCACCACCCTCTACCCCCACCCACCTCCCGTAAATCCTGGCGGCACAACAGGAAGGCCCTTTAACTAGCACATAAAAGTGCTTTGGGCTTTCAAAGGCCCCCGCTCTGTGTTTACAGGGGGCCCAAGCTTTTTACAGGCCATTTCCAGTCCTCCTTCCCCTGACCTACTGATGCATGTCAGGGAATAGTCACAGTCCAAGCCACATGACCATGGTGCACAGAAGGAGGAAAAGAGACCTCTGGGGGCTGGAAGGCAATGACCACCACAGGCAGGCTGAGCATTCACCTTGCCACAGCCTGGGCAGTCTACTAAGATCACTCAGGCGGGCACAGGAGGTCCACCAAACTGTCGCTTATGCATTGGGTGCTCTGAAGTCACAGAAGCTACGGGCAGGTCTCATGAGGGGCCCAGAAGACCCCTCCGCAGGAGTAGCAGAGGCCTGACCTGAGCGAGAACTTCAGGCCATGCTACAAGTAGGCAAGCTGTCACTCTTGGAATTCAAATAACAGATTTTGAGCACCTTTTCAGGACTCAAAAACTATGAGCCTACAGATCTGTGAACTTGTAGCCTTATTGGTCAGAGACCTCTTGCAAGGATCTTGGCACTAAGTTCAGAGGAGATGAGGGATTCTGTTCTTGGAGAACAAAGGAAGGAGCGAGCAGTCAGGAGCAGGGGAGACGTCCTGGCCAAAGCAGACAGCAGGCAGCAAAGTCCCTCATCAGTTGTCCTTTGACTTCCATCCTGACTCAGTCTACTCTTCCTCTTTCTCTATTGGTTACCTGAATGTCTGCAATGTTAATCAACATTCCCTCCAGTAGCAATATATGATGCCCGAATACATCACAGTATATGTCATATAGGTACCATATTTAGTACACTATAGTGCAGACACTTCTCTTAGCACTTCTGTTCCAAGCACAAGTTTGTTCACAATAATTCTATGAGATAGGTAATACTACTTCTGTCCCCATTTTACAGATGATGAAACTGAGATGCAAAAAGATTAAACAAGTTGTCTACAGTCATACAGCTACCAAGATTCAGGTCCCCAGAGCACAGACACCATCACAAGACTCCCTTCCCTCTGCCTCCAGAGGGTGGTCCCTCTGTCAGGAAGAAAAAGTGGCAGAACAGGCCTCCAGTTCTCAGAGGCCCTGGAGCCTTGCCCGGGAGGGGTTGGGGGAGAAGGCACCCCACCCACAGCACGAGTCTGGGTCCGAGTGCCCCTGAGAAGCTCCAAGGCCAAGTGTTGAGGAGAGGTGTCACGGGAAGGACTCCAGTGAGACAAGAGATCCTGTCTTGTTTCTAAGCTGGAGAGAATAAAGGCCTCTATTAGGAGCCCTGCCCCCAGCTGCCTGCTTCCGGAAGGGTCTGCTGCCTCCCCTTCTGGGAAGGCCCCTAGAACTTCTGACCCCATTTCCCTCTCTCTCTCTGGGAGCTGCAATGGAGTCCTCTCCAGTGAGGCACCCATCCTTACCCTCTGCCAGCACCCCACTTGTACCGTGGCCCTTGCAGCTGCTGGGGACTCTGGGTAGATGCCCAAGCCTGGCTGTACCCACTGGCATGGTGGAAGAATGCACAATGTTACCCTATCCTCCCTCTTAGACCCCTAGCCCAGCGTAGAATTGGATTAAGAACAAAAATATGAGCTGTGTTTGTTTTAATCAGCTTCAAGACACGGGGGCTTCTAAGGGGAAGGCGAGCAAGTGGGCCGGAGCTGGCCCCAGGGCAGGCAGGCTGGGCGGTGATGCCATCCTGGGGTCAGGAGCACACAGAGCAGAGAGAGCATCTACAGGTCAGATCCCAGGCAGATAAGGGGAGAGGGAGAGGACCTGGAGGCTGGGAGGATGAAAAGGATGGAAAGGAGGGAGGAAAGACACTTTTCCTGAGAGGCAGGGAGAGGCAGGGCTGCCCACAATCTCCATCCTAGAGAGAGGGGGAAGGAAGAGAGGGGGAAGGGAGGCAGGGAACCTGGAGAGAAGGGAGCTGTCAGAGAGGCCCAGGGAGCCCCCTGGGGCCTAGAAGAGCCAACAGAAATAATTTTTCTAAGGGGGGGGCTCTGGAGTAAGGGATGGTGGAAGGGGGGGGGTCAATGGATGTCCTTCACCTCCATCCAGTGACAGAAGGCCCCTCCAGAACGCAAGCAATGGCATTGAGACTCACCTTCACGCTGATAGGCCACCACTCCAGTGGCCAAGTCCTATACTAACGTATGTGCAAAAAGCAGTGGACACAGGAGGGGTCAGGGTGAGGTTGAGGGAGCAAAGGCCTGGCCAGGCAAGAGAGTCCTGGAGACCTGGAGGTCGTGGAAAATGCAGGAAAAAATCCAAGGAGGAAGCCAGGAACCTGGACCTGATGTCACACTCCGCCAGTTCATTGTATGAGGTGGGAGACCACATGCCCTCTCTAAGCTTGGATCTCCTTGTCTATACGACAGAGTAAGAGTGCAAGTCACTCTGGGACTCTGAGGCATTTAGCAACCTTTTTTCCCTTTTCCCCTTTTCCTTTGTGTATTTGTTTGTGTCTCTCACTAACCTGGACTCACAAGTAGGCTAGGCTGGCTGGCCAACAAGTCCCAGGGACCTGCCTCTCTCAGCCTCCCCAGCACAGAGATTATCCTACCTTGCCTGTCTTTTAAAAAGCAGAACAGCCGGGCGTGGTGGCGCACGCCTTTAATCCTAGCACTTGGGAGGCAGAGGCAGGTGGATCTTTGTGAGTTCGAGGCCAGCCTGGTCTACAGAGTGAGTTCCAGGACAGCTGGGGCTACAGGGAGACCCTGTCTCAAAAAGGCAAAAAAAAAAAGCAGAACAACCGGGTGTGGTGGTGCACGCCTTTAATCCTAGTACTCGGGAGGCAGAGGCAGGAGGATCTTTGTGAGTTCAAGGCCAGCCTGGTCTACAGAGTGAGTTCCAGGACAGCTGGGGCTGCAGGGAGACCCTGTCTCGAACAGACAAAACAAACAAAAAATAAAAATAAAAAGCAGAACAGGGCTGGAGAGATGGCCTAGTGGTTAAGAGCACCGACTGCTCTTGCAGAAGACCAGGGTATGATCCCCAGCGCCCACATGGCAGCTGAGAACCGTCTATAACTCCAATTCCAGGAGAACTCCAATTTCAGGGGAATCCGACACCCTCTTCTGACCTCCGAGGCATTGCATGACCCAGGTGCCAAACCTACATGCAGACAGTACATTCATACACATAAAAAATAAAGAAAATATTTTTTAAAAAAGCAGAATAGGGCTGGGTGTGTTGGTACATACATTTAATCCTAGCAGAGGCAGATGGATTGGTGGATCTCTGTGACTTGAAGGCCAATCTGTTCTTCATAGTGAGTTCCAGGCTAGCTGGGGCTAAAGGGAGACCCTGCCTCAAAAAAAATTTTTTTTAAATAAATTAAAAACAGAACAGGGGTTGAAGAGATGGCTCAGCAGTTAAGAGCACTGGATGTTCTTCCAGAGGACCCAGGTTCAATTCCCAGCATCCACATGGCAGCTCACAATCGTTTGTAAGTACAGTTCCAGGGGAACTGACAGCCTCTTCTAACCTCTGCTGGCATCGCACAACACAGGTGCAACTACATACAACCAGGAAATATACTCATGCACATAGAAAAGTGAAAATAATAAATAAAATATTTTTTTTAAGCAGAACAAAAACAAAGGCCCAAAAACATGGTTCTGGGAATCAAACTCTGTTTTGTTTGGGGGGTTTTTTTGTCTTTTTTTAATCTTTTTTTTTTTGAGACAGGATCTCCCTGTAACTCCAGCTGTCCTGGAACTCGCTATGTAGACTAGGCTGCCTCTGCCTCTCGATGCTAAGATTAAAGGCGTGCGCCACTATGCCCGGCATTAAACTCTTTTTTTTTTTTTTTTTTTTTTTTTTTTTTTTATTTTTGTATTAATTATCTAATATTTTTGTACTGTGGTATGGAGCTGTATTGTCTGACATGCAGGTCTGGTGCAGCCCGGTGTCATGCAATGCCGCGGAGGTCAGGAAAGAGTGTCACGTCGGGTTCCCCTGGAACTTGGAGTTCTCCTGGAAATTGGAGTTAAAGAAGACGCGTTCTTAGCCAGCATGCTGAGGTGCATGGATACGAACCCCGGATCCCTCCTGCAAGAGCAGGTCTTGTCTCTTAACTGCTAGCCGCTCTCCAGCCCCCAAGGGCTTCTTTTTAAGAAGTTGACAGAGGGCCTGGAAAGATGCTCAGTGGTTAAGAGCACTCACTGGCTGCTCTTGTAGAGGACCTGGGTTCAGTTCGGCCAGTACTCAATAATGGCAACTAAAATAGAGTGTCAGTAACTCCAGTTCTAGGGGATCTGATGCCCTCTTCTGGACTCAGCAAGTATTGCATACATGTGATGCATTTACATA